>JAQIZT010000608.1:0-20571 GCA_029228515.1 Populus alba x Populus x berolinensis | reverse complement strand
CCCCGACCGGACGTTGTCGCCGTGTCCGTACCGATTCCATGCGTCTCAATGGAACCAACCTCCGGAAACTCGTTAAACGATATGAGAGTGATCCAACGGTCGGATCGACAGATACGAACCTTTTGAGCTGGTACTCTGGTCGTGCAGTTTGGAATGGCCCCGACTGGACGCTATAGCCGTGTCGTCCCGATTCCAACGCGTCCTCCATGGATAACACCTCCGCAAACTCGTGAAACAATTGGAGCGCGATCCAACGGTTAGATCTATAGATACGGACCTTTTTAGCCGTTGCTCTGGTCGAGCCATATGGAATGGCCCCGACGGGACGTGTGTCGCCGTGTCGTACCGATACCACGCGTCTCCATCGAAAACAGCCATCCTAAAACTCGTGAAACAATGTTGAGCGCGAACCCAACAGTCGGGATCTACAGATACGGACCTTTTTTGACTTGTACTCTGGTCGTGCCAGTGGAAAGGCCCTGACCGAACGGTGTCGCCGGTGTCGTATGCGATTCCACGCCGCTCCATGGAAAACATCCTTCGGAAAGTGCGTGAAAAACATTGAGCGCGATCCAACGGTCGGATCTACAAATACGAAACTTTTTGAGCCGGTACTCTGGTCGAGCCCGTTGGAACGGACCCTGACCGGGACTTGTCGCCGTGTCCGTACCGATTCCATGCGTCTACATGAAAACAGCCACCGAAAACTCGTGAAAAAATGTTGAGCGACGATCCAACGGTCGAATCTATTAGATACGGAACCTTTTTGAGACCGAACGCTGGTCGTGCTGGTGGAATGGCCCCGAACGGAAATTGTCGCCTTGTCGTGACCGATTCCGACGCGTCGCCATGGAAAACAGCCTCCGGAAAGTCGTGAAAACATTTGAGCGCGATCCAACGGTCGGATCTACAGATACGGACCTTTTGGAACTTTGAGCCGGTCCCTCTGGTTGTGCCGTTGGTACGGCCGGACCGGACGATGTCGCCGTGTCGTACCGATTCCACACGTCTCCATAGAAAACAGCCTCTGGAAACTCGTGAAACAATTTGAGCGCGATCTAAACTTCGATTCTACAGACACGGACCTTTATTTGAGCCGTGCTCTGGTCGTGCCGTTGGAACGGCCCCGACCGGACGTTGCCCCGTGTCGTACTGATTGCACGCGTCACCATGGAAAACATCGTTCGGAAAGTCGTTAAAAACTTTGAGAGCGATCCAACGGTCGGATCTACAGATACGGAGCCTTTTTGAGCTGGTACTCTTGTCGTGCAGTTTGGAATGGCCCCGACTGGACGCTATAGCCGTGTCGTCCCGATTCCACGTCATCTCCATGGAAAACAGCCTCCGCAAACACGTGAAACAATTGAGCGCGATCCAACGGTCAGATCTATAGATACGGAACCTTTTTAGCCGGTGCTACTGGTCGTGCCATTGGAATGGCCCCGACGGGATGTTGTCGCCGAGAGCGTATCCCGATACCACGCGTCTCCATCGAAAACCGCCTCCGAAAACTCGTGAAACAATTTGAGCGGCGATTCCCACAGTCGTATCCTACAGATACGGACCTTTTTGAAGCTTGTACTCTGGTCGTGCCAGTGGAAAGGCACTGTACCGGAAAAAAATACGAGTGTTACGCCGTGTCGTATCGATTCCACGCCGCATCCAAGGAAAACCATCCTTCGGGAAAGTCGTGAAAACCTTTGAGCTCGATCCAACGGGCCGGATCTACAAGGAATACGAACTTTTGAGTCCGGTACTCTGGTCGTGTTCGTTTGAACGGCCCTGACCGTACGTTGTCGCCGTGTCGTACGCGATTCCATACGTCTCCATGAAAAACGACGCTCTGAAAACTCGTGAACACAATTTGAAGCGCGATCCAACGGTCGGATCTATAGAGTACGGACCTTTTGAGCCGGTACGCTGGTCGTAGCTGGTGGAATGGCCCCGAACGACCATTGTCGGCCTGTCGTACCGATTCCATGCGTCTCCAGGGAAAACAGCCGTCCGGGAAAGGCCCGTGAAAACATTTTGAGCGCGATCCAACGGGTCGGATCTACAGATACGGACCTTTTGGAACTTTTGAGCCGGTCCTCCGGTTTGATGCCTGTTGGTACGGCCCTTACCGGACTGATGTCGCCGGTGTCGTACCGATTCCACGCGTCTACACATAGAAAACAGCCTCTGGAAACTCGTGAAACAATTTGTGAGCGATCTAAACGGTCGGATCTACAGACACGGACCTTTTGAGCCGGTGCTACTGGTCGTGCCTGTTGGAACGGCCCCCGACCGTACGTTAGCCCCGTGTCGTACTGATTTCATCGCGTCTCCATGGAAACCAGCCGTCCAGAAAGCTGGTGAAAACAATTTTAGCGCGATCCAACGGTCGGATCTACAGATACGGACCATGTTGAGCCGGTGCTCTTGGTTCGTGCCGGTGGAATGGCCCCGACTGGACGCTATAGCCGTGTCGTACCGATTCAAACGGATCTCCATGGCAAACAGCCTTTCGAAAACTCGTGAAACAATTTGAGCGTGATCCAACGGTCGGATCTACAGATACAGACCATTTGTAGCCGGTACTCCTGGTCGTGCATGTGGAAAGGCCCCCGGAACGGACGTTGTCGCCGTGTTCCGTACCGAATACACGCATATCCATGGGAAACAGCCTCTGGAACCTCGTGAAATAATTTGAGCACGATCCAATGGTCGTATCTTAGAGAGACGAACTTTTAAGCTTGTACTCTGGTCCGTGCCGGTGGAACGGCCCTGACGGACGACTATTGTCGTGTGTCGTACCGATGTCAACGCGGCTCCATGGAAAACAGCCTCTGGAAAACTCGTGAAACAATTTTAGAAAAAAAAAAAAAAAGTAGAGGTAATAAGTAAAGAAGAAGAAAAAAAAAAGAAAGAAAAAGAGCGCGATCCACTGTCGGATCTACAGATACGGACCTTTGAGCCGGTAACACTAGTCGTGCTGTTGGAATGGACGCGAACGGGACGTCGTCGTCGTGTCGTACTGATTCCACACGTCTACTTTGAAACCAGCCTCGCGGAAACTCGTGAAACAATTTGAGCGCGATCCAACGGTCGGATCTACAGCTACGGACCTTTTGAGCCGGTACGCTAGTTGTGCTGGTGGAAAAGGCCCCGAACGGACGTTGTCGCCGTGTCGTATCGATTCCATGCATCTCCATGGAAACCATCCTCCGGAAACTCGTGAAACAATTTTGAGCTGCGATCCAAGCGTCGGATCTACAGATACGGACCTTATTAGCCGGCGCACTGGTCGTGCCGGTGGAATGGCCCTCACCGGACGTTGTCGCCGTGTCGAGTACCAATGTGCATCGCGTCTCCATGGAAAACTATGCGTACGCAAACTCAGTGAAACAATTGTGGAGCGCGATCCAACGGTCGGATCAACAGACACGGAACCTTGTGAGCCGGTGCTCTGGCCCAGCCGTTGGAATGGCCCCGACCGAGCCGTTGTCGACGTAATCGTATCGATTCCACGTATCTCCATGGAAAGCAGTCCTCCGGAAACTCGTGAAACAATTTGAGAAGGACGATCCAACGGTCGGATCTATAGAGTGACGGGGACCTTTTTGAGCCGGGTACTCGGGTCGTGCCGGTGGGAATGGCCCCGACCGGACGTTGTCGTCGTGTCGTACCGATTCAACGGATATGCATGGATAAACAGCTTTCGAAACTCGTGTACCAATTTGAGCGGCGATCCATACGGTCGGATCTACAGATACGGACCTTTTGAGCCGGTGCTTTGGGCGTTGCCGGTGGAATGGCCCCGACCGGACGCTGAAGCCGTGTCGTACCGATTCCACGCGTCTCCATGGCAACCAGCCTCCGGAAACTCGTGAAACAATTTGAGCTCGATCTCAACGGTCGGATCTACAGATACGGGACCTTTTGAGCCGGTACTCTAGTTGCCGGTGGAAGGTCCATGAGATCCGGACGCTGTCGCCGGGTCGTACCGATTCGCACGCGTCTCCACGGAAAACATCTTCGGAAAGTCGTGAAAACCTATTAGCGTGATCCAACGGTCGGATCTTAGCAGATACGACCTTTTGAGACGGTCGGCTCTAGGTCGTGCCCGGTGGAAGGTCCCGACCGGGAACGCAGTCGCCGGGTCCGTACCGATTCCACGTGTCTCCATGGAAAACATCCTTCGGAAAGTCGTGAAAAACTTTGAGCGCGATCCAACGGGTCGGATCCTACAGATACGGACCTTTAGAGTCTTCCTCTAGTCGTGCCGTTGGACGGTCCCCGTTCGGACGCTATTGCCGGGTCGTACCGATTCCACGCGTCTCCAAGGAAAACATCGTTCGGGAAAGTCGTGACCAAACTTTGAGCGCGATCCAACGGTCGAACTACAGATACGGACCTGTTTGAGCCGGAACCTCTAGTTGAGCAGTGAGAGGTCCATGATCGGACGTTGTCGCCGGGATCCGTACCGATTCCCACGCGTCTCCACGGAAAACGATTGTTCGGAAAAGTCCGTGAAAAACGTTTCAGCGCGATCCAACGGTCGGATACTACAGATACGGACCTTTTGAGACGGTCCTCTAGTCATTATGGGGTTGGATAGCCGGTGAAGGTTCCCCGACCGGACGCTATCGCCGGGTCCGTACCGATTCCACGCGTCTCGCCTGGAAAACATCGTTCGAAAAGTCGTGAAAAAAGTTTATCGCGATCCAAACGTCGTATCTATAGATATGGACCTCTTGAGCCGGTACTCTAGACGTGCCGTTGAAAGGGTCCCCCAACCGGACGCTGTATCCGGGTCGAACCAATTCCAAGCGTCTCCATGGAAAAAATCCTTTGCAAAGTTCGTGAAAAACTTTGAGCGGCATCCAAACGGTCGGATCTACAGATAGCGGACCTTTTTGAGTCGGTCCCTCTAAGTCGTGTCCGGGTGGAAAGGTTCCCCGTTCCGGACGCTGTCACGGGTCGTACCGAATTCCACGTGTCTCCATGGAAAACATTCTTCGAAAAGTCCGTGAAAAACATTTAGCACGATCCCAACCGTCGGATCTACCGATACGGACCTTTTGAGTCGGTCCTCTAGTCGTGCCGGTGGAAGGTCCCGAACGGACGGCTAGTGCCGGAGTCGTACCGAATCCACGCGTCTCCATGAAAACATCGTCGGGAAAGTCGGGACACACTTTGAGCGCGATTCACAGGACGTCGGAACTACAGATACGGACCTTTTTAGCCGGTTAACACTATTTGTGCGTGTGATAGGTCCATGATCGGACGGCTGTCGCGGGTCGTACCGATTCCACGCGTCTGTCATTGGAAAAAATCCTTTGGAAAGTCCGTGAAAAAACTTTGAGCGCGATCCAACGGTCGGAACTACAGATACGGACCTTTTGAGCCCGGTACTCTAGTTGTGCCGGTGGAAGGTCCAAGATCGGACGCTGTCGCGGGTCGTACGTATGCCACGCGTCTTCATGGGAAAAAATCCTTTTGGAGAATGGGGAGAGTGAAGTGTGGAAAGTCGTGAAAGACTTGAGCGCGATCCAACGGTCGGAGCAACCATACGGACCTTTTGAGACGGTCCTCTAGTCGTGTCCGGTGGAAAGGGTCCGCGACCGACGCTGTCGGCCGGGTCGTACCGATTCCACGTGATATCCCATGGAAAACATCCTTCAAAAGAACAAGTCGTGAAAAACTTTGAGCGCGATACAACGGTCGGATCTACAGATACGGACCTTTGGAGTCGGTCCTCTAGTCGTGCCGGTGGAAGGTCCCCGACCGTACGCTATTGCCGGGTCCGGCACGGATTCCACGCGTCTCCATGGGAAAACATCGTTCGGAAAGTCGAGAAAAACTTTGAGCGCGGATCCAACGGTCGGATCTACAGATACGTACCCTTTGAGCCGGTACTCTGGTCGTTGCCGGATGGAATGGCCCCGACTAGGACGGCTGTCGTCGTGTCGTACCGATTCAACAGGATATCCATGGAAAACAGCTTTCTGAAACCCGTGAAACAATTTGGAGCGCGATCGAACGGTCGGATCTACAGATACGGACCTTTTGAGCGCGGTACACTAGTCGTGCACGCCGGTGGAATGGCCCCGACCGGACGCTGTCGCCGGTGTCCCTACCGATTCCACGCGCCTCCATGGAAACCAGCCTCCGGGAAACTCGTGAAAAACTTTCAGCGCGGATCCAACGGTCGGATCTACAGATACGGACCTTTTGAGCAGGTACTCTAGTGGTGCCCGGTGGAAGGTCCATGATCGGACGTTGGTCGCCGGGTCGTACCGATTCCACGCGTCTCCACGGAAAACAATTCTTCGGAAAGTCGTGTAAAACCTTTAGCCCCGCAGAAAGGAGAATCTCCTCCAAACGGTCGGATCTACATATACGGACCTTTTGAGTCGGTCCTCTAGTCGTGCCGGTGGAAGGCCCCGATCCGACGCTGTCGCCGGGGTCGTACGCGATTCCACGTGACTCCATGGAAAACATCCTTCGGAAAGTCCGTGAAAAAACTTTGAGGCCGATCCAACGGTCGGATCTCCGAATACGGACCTTTTGAGTCGGTCCTCTCAGTCCGTGCCGGTGGAAGGTCCCCGACCGGACGGTGTCCGCCAGGGGGGAGTCGTACCGATTCCCACGTGTCTCCATGCAAAACATCCTTACGCAAAGTCGTGAAAAAACTTTTAGTCCGCGAGCCAACGGTCGGATCTACAGATACGGACCATTTGAAGTCGGTCCTCTAGTCGTGGCCGGTGGAAGGTCCCCGATCGGACGCTATTGCCGGGTCGTACCGATTCCACGCGTCTCCATTCAAAACATCGTTCGGAAAGTCGTGAAACACTTTGAGCGCGATCCACACGGTCGGATCTACAGATACGGACCTTGTTGAGCCGGAACTCTAGTTGTGCCGGTGGAAGGTCCAGGAGCGGACGCTGTCCGCCGCGTCGTACCGGATCCACGCGTCTCCATGGAAAACATCCTTCGGAAAGTCGTGAAAAACGTTGAGCGCAGATACCAACTGTCGGATCCTAACCGATACGGACCTTTTGAGCCGGTCCTCTAGTTGTGCCGGTGGAAGGACCAAGATCGGAACGCTTGTCGCCGGGTCGTACCGATTCCCCGCGTCACCATGGACAAACATCCATTGGAAAGTCGTGAAAAACTTTGAGCGCGATCCCAACGGTCGGATCTACAGATCCGTACCTTTTGAGTCGGGACCTCTAGTCGTGCCGGGTGGAAGGTCCCCGACCCGGGACGCGTATTGGCCCGGGGTCGTACCGATTCCCACGCGTCTCCATGGAAAACATCGTTCTGGAAAGTCCGTGCAAACGTTTGAGCCGCGATCCAACGGTCGGATCTACAGATACGGACCTTGTTGAGCCGGTACTCTAGTTGTGCTGGTGGAAGGTCCATGAGAGGACGCTGTCGCCGCGTCGTACCGTGATTCCACGCGTCTCCATGGAAAACATCCTTCGGAAAGTCGTGAAAAAACGTTGAGCTCGATCCAATTGTCGGATCTACAGATAAGCAGACCGTTTGAGCCGTCCTCTAGTTGTGCCGAGGTGGAAAGGTCCATGACGGACCGCTGTCCGCCGGGTCGTACCGATTTCCACGCGTCTCCATGGAAAAACATCCTTTGGAATGTTCGTGAAAAACTTTGAGCGCGATCCAACGGTCGGAACTACAGATACGGACCTTTTGAGTCGGTCCTACTAGTCCGTGCCGGTGGAAGGTCCCCGACCGGACGCTATTGCCGGGATCGTACCGATTCCACGGGGTCTCCATGGGAAACAGTCGGTCGAAAGTCCGTGAAAAAGTATTGAGCGCGATCCAACGGTCGGCTCTACAGATACGTACCTTATTGAGCCGGTACTCTAGTTGTGCTGGAGGAAGGTCATGAGCGGACGCTGTCAATGCAGCGTCGTACCGATGCCACGCGTCTCCAAGGCAAATCCTTCGGAAAGTGCGTGAACAACGTTGAGCGCGATCCAACGTGTGCGGAAACTACAGATACGACCTTTTGAGCCGGTCCTCTAGTTGTGCCGGATTAAGGTCCTGATCGGACGCTGTCGCCGGGTCGTACCGATTCCACGCGTCTCCATGGAAAGCCATCCTTTGGGAAATCGTGAAAAACTTTGAGCCTGCGATCCAACGGTCGGCTCTAACAGATACCGACCATTTGAGTCCGGTCCTCTAGACGTTGGCCGGTGTGAATGGTCCCCGACCGGCCGCTATTGCTGGGTGGGGGGGGGGTGGGGGTGGGTGGGTGGGTGGGTGGTGGGGGGTTCTCCCGGGGGGGGGGGGGGGGGGGGGGGGTTCATTGTGGGGGGGGGTGGGTGGGGGGGGGGTGGGGGGGGGGGGGGGGGGGGGGTGGGGGGGGGGGGGGGGGGGGTTGGGGGGGGGGGTGGGGGGGGGGGGGGGGGGGGGGGGGGGGGGGGAGGGGGGGGGGGGGGGGGGGGGGGGGGGGGGGGGGGGTTCCGTATCCGATTCCACGCGTGTCCATGGAAAACATCGTTCGGAAAGTCGTGGAAAAAGTTTGAGCACGATCCAACTGTCGGATCTACCAGATACGGACCTATTGAAAGCCAGTACTCTAGTTGTGCCGAGGAAGGTCCCTGATCGGACTCTGTCTCCGCGTCGTAGCGGATTCCACGCGTCTCCATGGAAAATCATCCTTCGAAAAGTCGTGAAAAACTTTGAGCGCGATCCCGACGGACGGATCTAACAGATACAAACCTTTTGAGCCGGTCCTCTAGTCGTGCCGGTGGAAGGTTCCCCCGACCGGACGCTATTTGCCAGGTCGTACCGGATTCCACGTGTCTCCACGGAAAACAATCCATTCGGAAAGTCGTGAAAAACGTTGAGCGCGATCCAACGGTCGGTATCTACAGATAGCGGACCTTGTGAGCCGGTCCTCTAGTCGTGCCGGTGAAGGGTCCATGATCGGACGCTATCGCCAGGTCAAACCGATTCCACGCGTCTCCATGGACAACATCCTTTGGCAAGTCGTGAACAACTATTGAGCTGTGCGATCAAACGGTCGGATCTACAGATACGGACCTTTTGAGTCGGTCCCCAAGTCTGGCCGGTGGAAAGGGGTGCCCCCACCCCCCGCCCCCGACCGGACGCTATTGCCGGGTGGTACGCGCTTCCACGTGGTCTCCACGGAAAACAACCTTCGGACAGTCTTGAAAAACGTTGAGCGCGGGGGGAGATCCAACGGTCGTATCTACAGATATCGGACCTTTTTGAGTCCGGTCCTCTAGTCGTGCCGGTGGAAGTTCCCCCGACCGGACGGCATATTGCCGGGTCGTACCGATTCCACGCGTCTCCATGGAAAACATCGTTCGGAAAAGTCGTGAAAAAGTGTTGAGCGGCGATCCAACGGTCGGATCTACAGATACGGACCTATTTGATGCCGGTACTCTAATTGTGCTGTTGGAAGGTCCATGACGGACGCTGTCGCCGCGTCGTACCGATTCCACGCGTCTCCATGGAAAAACATCCATTCGAAAGTCGTGAAAAACGTTGAGCGCGATCCAACGGTCGGAACTACAGATACGGACCTTTTGAGCCGGTCCCTCTAGTTGTGCGCGGTAGAAAGTCCCAAGATCGGACGTTGTCGCCGGTCGTACCGATTCCACGCGTCTCCATGGAAAACATCCTTTGGAAAGTCGTGAAAAAATTTGAGCGTGATCCAACTGTCGTATCGACAGATAACGTACCATTTTTGAGTCGGTCCTCTAGTCGTGTCCGGTGAAAAGGTCCCGACCGGACGGCTATAGCCGGGTCGTACCGTCCCCACGCGTGTCCATGGAAAACAACGTTCTGACAGTCGTGAAAAAGTTTGAGCACGATCCAACAGGGTCGGATCTACAGATACGGACCTTTTGAGCCAGTACTCTAGTTAGTGCCGGTGGACAGGTCCCTGATCGGACTCTGGTCGGCCGCGTCGTACTGATTCCACGCGTCTCTCATGGAAAACATCCATCGGAAAGTCGTGAAAAAACTTGAGCGCAGGATCCCACGGTCGGATCTACAGATACAAACCTTTTGAGCCTGGTCCTCTAGTCATGCCGTGTGGAAGTTCCCCGACCGGGACGCTATTGCCAGGTCGTACCGAATCCACGCGTCTCCACGGAAAACATCCTTCGGAAAGTCGTGAAAAAACGTTGAGCGCGATCCAACGGTCGGATCTAACAGATACGGACCTTTTGAGCCGGTCCTCTAGTTGTGCCGGTCGGAAGGCCCTAGATCTGACTCTGTCAGCCGGGTCATACCGATTCCACGCGTCTCCATGGTAAAACATCTTTTGGAAAGTCGTGAAAACCTTTGAGCGCGATCCAACGTGCGGATCTACAGGAAACGGAGCCTTTTGAGTCCGGTCGCTCAAGTCGTGCCTGTTTGAAGGGTCCCCCGACCGGACGCTAATGCCGGGTGGTACCGATTCCACGTGTCTCCACGGAAAAACATCCTTCGGCAAGTCGTGAAAAACTTTTAGCGCGATCCAACGGTCGATTCTACAGATACGGACCTTTTGAGCCGGTACTCTAGTTGTAGCCGGTGGAAGGTCCTCGACCGGACGCTATTGTCGGGTCCGTACCGAGTCCACGCTTCTCCATGGAAAACATCGTTTCGAAAAATCGTGAAAAAGTTTGATCGCGATCCAACGGTCGGATCTATAGATATGGAACCGTTTGAGGCCGGTATACTAGTCGTGCCGGTGAAAGGTCCCAAGCCGGAAAAACAGGGAAAAAAGTGGGGCCGCTGTATCCGTCGTACTCAATTGCCAAGCGTCTTTCCAAGGAAGACATCCATGCAAAGTCCGTGAAAAACTTTGAGCGCGATCCAACGGTCCTGGATCTACAGATACGGACCGTTTTGAGGCGTGCCTTCTAGTCGAGGCCGAAGAAAGGTCCCCGACTGGACGCTAATTGCGCAGGTCGTACTCGATTCCACGCGTCTCGCAATCTAAAACATCGTATCGGAAAGTCGTGAATAAACCTTTGATACACGATTCCAACGGTCAGATCTACAGATACGGACCTTTTGAGCCGTGTACTCTAGTTGGTGCCGTTGGAAGGTCCATCAGCGACGCTGTCGCCGCGTCGTACAATTCCATGCACTCTCATGGAAAACATCCTTCGGAAAGTCGTGAAAAACTTTGAGCGCGAACCAACGGTCGGATCTACAGATTTACAGTAGCTTTTGAGCCGGTCCTCTAGTACTGCCGGTGGAAGGTCCCCGACCGGACGTTGTCGCCGTGTCCGTACCGATTCCACGCGTCTCCATGGAAAACATCCTTCGGAAAGTCGTGAAAAACTTTTAGCGCGATCCAAATGTCGGATCTACAGATACGGACCTTTTGATCGGTCCTCTAGTCGTGCCGGTGGAAGGTCCCCAACGGACGGCTATTGCCGGGTCGTGACCGATTCCACTCGTCGTCCCTGGAAAACAGTCGTTCGGAAAGTCGTGAAAAAATTCTGATCGCGATCCAACGTTCCGGATATATAGATACGGACCTTTTGAGCCTGTCCTCTAAGTAAGTGCCGGTGGGAAGGTCCTCGACCGGACGGCTGTCGCCCGGTCGGACCGATTCCACGCGTCTCCATGGAAGACATCCTTTGGAAAGTCGTGGAAAAGACTTTGAGCGCGATCCAACGGTCGGGAACTACAGATACGGACCTTTTGAGTCCGGTCCTCTAGTCGTCGCCCGATGGGAAAGTTCCCCGACCGGACGCTATTGCCGGGTCGTACCGATTTCCACGCGTTCTCCAACTAAATCAGGCGTTTCGGAAAGTCGTGAAAAACTTTTGAGCGCGATCCAACGGTCGGATCTACAATTACGGACCTTTTGAGCCGGTACTCTAGTTGTGTCCGGTAGGAAGGTCGCATGAGCGGAACGCAGTCGCCGCGTCGTACCGATTCCAAGCGTCTCCATGGAAAACATCCTTCGGAAAGTCGTGAAAAAACTTTAAGCGCGAACCAACGGTCGGATCTAGCAGATACAGAGCATTTGGAGCGGTCCTCAAGTCGACCGGTGGAAGGTCACCGACCGGATGCTGTCGCCGGTCGTACCGATTCCACGCGTCTCCATAGAAGAACATCCTTCCGGAAGTCGTTGAAAAACTTTTAGCGCGATCCAACGGTCGGATCTTACAGATACGGACCTTTTGAGAGTCGGTCCTCTAGTCGTGCCCGGTGGAAGGTCCCCGATCGGACGCTATTGCCAGGGTCGTATCGATTCCCACGTGCCCAAGGAAAACATCCTTCGGAAAGTCGTGAAAAACTTTTGAGCGCGAAGTCCAACGGTCGGGATCTCCAGATAACATATCTTTTGAGCCGGTACTCTAGTTGTGCCGGTGGAAGGTCCTCGACGGACGCTATTGCGGGTCGTACCCTTTCCACGCGTCTCCCTGGAGAAACATCCTTTTGGAGAGTCGTGAAAAACTTTGAGCGCGATCCAACTGTCGGATCTACAGAAACGGACCTATTTGAGTCAGGTCCTCTAGTCGTGCCGGTGGAAGGTCCCCGACCGGGACGCTAATTGCCGGGTGGTACCGATTCCACGTGTCTCCACGAAAACATCCTTCGGAAAGTCGTTGAAAAAACGTTTGAGCGCGATCCAACTGGTCGGATCTACAGATAGCGGACCTTTTGAGCCGGTCCTCTAAGTTTGTGCCCGTATTGGAAGGGTCCATGATCGGACGCTGTCGCCGGGTCCGTTCAGATTCCACGCGTCTCCCATGGAAAACATCCTTTGGACAAGTCTGTGAAAAACTTTGAGCGCGATCCAACTGCTCGGATCCTACAGAAACGGACCTTTTGAGTCGGTCCTCTAGTCGTGCCGGTGGAAGGTCCCCGATCCGGACGCTATTGCAGCGTGGTCGTACCGATACCACGCGATCTCCATGGAAAACATCGTTCGAAAAGAAAGTCGTGAAAAAGTTCTCTGAGCGGCGATCCAACGGTCCGGAATCTACAGATACGGACCTTTTGAGCCGTGGTCACTCTAGTTGTTGCCTGGTGGAAGGTCTCATGAAGCGGACGCTGTCGCCGCGGTCGTACCGATTCCAAGCTGTTCTCCATGGAAAACATCCTTCGGAAAGTCCCGTTGGAAAAACGTTTGAGACGGCGATCCAACGGTCGGATCTAACAGAATACGCGGACCTTTAGAGCCGGGGGGTTCCTCTAGTTGTGGCCGGTAGAAGGTCCATGATCGGGACGACTGTCGCCGGGTCGTACCGATTCCACGCCGTCTCCATGGAAAACATCCGTTTGGAAAGTCCGTTGAAAAACTTTGAGCCGCGATCCCAACGGCCTCGGAATCTACAAATTCTACAGACCTTTTGAGTCGGGTCCTCTAGTCGTGGCCGGGGGAAGGTCCCCGACCGGAAGCTCATTGCCGGGTCCGTACCGATTCCACGCCGTGTTGTCCATGGAAAACATGCGTTCGGTAAAGTCGGTGAAAAAGTTTTGAGGCACGATCCAAGGTTCGGATCTACAGATACGGATCCCTTTTTGAGCCAGTACTCTAGTTGTGCCGGAGTTTGGAAAGGTCCATGGATCTGGACTCTGTCGCCGCGTAGTACACTGATTCCACGCGTCTCCATGGAAAAAAACGTATACCTTCGAAAAAGTCGTGAAAAACTTTGAGCGCGATTTACCCACGGTCGGATCCCTACAGATACAAACCCTTTTGAGCCGGTCCTCTAGTCCTGCGGTGGAAGTTCCTCCGACCGGACGCTGTTGCCAGCGTCGTACCGATTCCACGTGTCTCCACGGAAAACAGTCACTTCAGGAAAAGTTCGTTGAGAAAACGTTTTTGAGCCGCGAGTTCCAACGTCGGATCTACAGATACGGACCATTTTGGAGCCGGCTCCTCTAGTTGTGCCGGGTGGAAGGTCCCATGATCGGACGCTGTCGCCCGGGTCGTACCGATTCCACGCGTCTCCATGGAAAGACATCCTTGGTAAAAGTCTGTGAAAAACTTTGAGCGCGATCCAACGTCGGGATCTACATATACCGGGACCCCCTATTTTGAGTGCGGTCCTCTAGTTCCGTGCCGGTGGAAAGGTCCCCGACTGGGACAGCTATTGCCCGGGTCCGTCAGCCGATTCCACTGCCGTCTCCAATCATCAAAACATCGTACCGATTCCAATGGCATTCTCCATGGAAAACATCCCTTTGGAAGAGTCGTGAGAAAACTTTGAGTCGCGATACAACGGGTCGGATCCTACAAGATACGGACCTTTTTGGAGTCCGGATCCTCAAGTCGTGGCCGGTGGAAGGTTCCCCGACCGGGACGGCTATTGCCGGGTGGTACCGATTCCCACCACGTGTCTCCACGGAAAACAGTTCCTTCGCAAAGTCGTGAAAAACTTTTAGCGCGATCCAACGGTCGGATCTACAGATACGGAACCTTTGTTGAGCCCGGTACTCTAGTTGTGGCCGGTGGAGAGGTCCGTCGGACCCGGAACGCTATTGTGCGGGTCGTACCGATGTCTCCACGCGTCTCCATGGGAAAACATCGTTCGAAAAGTCGTGAAAAAGGTTTGATCGCGGATCCAACCGGTCGGATTCTATAGATATTGGTACCTTTTGAGCCGGTACTCCTAGTCGTGCGGTGAAAAGGGTCCCCAACCCGGGGGCACGCTAGTATCCCGGGTCGTACCAATTCCAAGCGTCTCCATGGAAAAACATCCTTTGCAAAGTCGTGAAAAACTTTGAGCGGCGATCCAAACGGTCGGATCTACAGATAACGGACCTTTTGAGGCGGTCACCATAGATCGTGCCGTTGGAAAGGTCTCCCGAATGGGAACGCTATTGCCCGGGTCGTACCGATTCCACGCGTCTTCCAATCTAAAAAATCGTTCGAAATGTCGTGAAAAACTTTGAGCACGATCCCAACGGTCGGATCCTACAGATACGGACCTGTTGAGCCGGTGAACTTAGTTGTGCCGGGTGGAAGGTCCATCAGCGGACGCTGTCCGCCGGCGTTCGTACCGAGTTCCATGCATCTCCATAGGAAAGAACCATTCCTTCGGAGAAGTCGTGAAAAATCTTGGAGCGCGGAACCAACTGGTCCGGATTCTACAGAAGTACAGAGCTTTTGAGCCGGGGTCCTCTAGTAGTGCCGGTGGAAGGTCCCCGACCGGACCGTTGTCAAGCCGGGTCCGTACCAGATTCCATACGCGTCTCCATGGAAAACAATCCTTCGGAAAGGTCGTGAAAATAACTTTTAGCCGCGATCCAAATGTCGGGATCTAACAGATACGGACCTTTTGGAGTCGGTCCCTCTAGTCCGTGCCGGTGGAAGGTCCCCAATCGGGACGCTATTGCCGGGTCGTACCGATTCCACGAACGTCTCCATGGAAAACATCGATCGGAAAGTCGTGAAAAATTTTGATTCGCCGATCCAACGGCCTCGGAAATATATAGATATGGACCTTTTGAGCCGGGTTTCCTCATAGTAGTTGCCGGTGGAAGGTCCTCGGACCGGACGCTGTCGCCCGGTCGTTACCGATTCCACGCTGGTCCTCCATGGGAACAAGCATCCTTTGGAAAAGTCGTGAAAAAACTTTGAGCGCGATCCAACGGTAGGATCCTACAGATACGGACCTTTTGAGTCGTGGGGTCCTCTTAGTCCGTGCCGATGGAGAGGCTCCCCGTACCGGAGACGCTATTGCCGGGTCGTGACCGATTCCACGCGTCTTCCAATCTAAAAACAGTCGTTCGGAAAGTCGTGAAAAAAACTTTGAGCGCGAATTCCCAAACGGTCGGATCTACAGAGATAACGGACCTTTTGAGCCGGGTACTCTAGTATTGTGCCGGTGGAGAGGTCCGTAATGAGCGAGACGCTGTCGCCGCGTCGTTAAGCCGATTCCACGCCGTTCTTCCATGGAAAACATCCTTCCTTTCGGAAAGTACCGTGAAAAACTTTAGAGCTGCGAACCAATGACGGATCTACAGATAACAGACGCTTGTGAGCCGGTCCTCTAAGTCGTGCCGGTGGAAGGTCCCCGACCCGGATAGCTGTCGCCAGGGACTCGTACCGATTCCACGCGTCTCCATAGAACACAATCCACTTTCGGAAAAGTCGTTGGAAAAACTTTGTTAGCCGCGATCCAAACGGTCGGATCTACAGATACGGGAACCGTTTTGAGTCGGATCCTCGATTAGGTCTTGACCGGTGGAAGGTCCCCGGATCCGGACGCTATTGCCCGGGTCGTATAGATCGATTCCAACGTGTCCTCCAAAGGAAAACATCCTTCGGAAAGTCGTGAAAAAACTTTGAGCGGCGATCCAACGGGTCGGATCTACAGATAACATATCTTTTGAGCCGGTACTCCTAGTTGTAGCCGGTGGGAAGGTCCACTCGACCGGACGCTATTGCCGGGTCGTTACCGATTTCCACCGCGTCTCCATTGGGAAAAACATCCTTTGGAAAGTCGTGAAAAAACTTTTGAGCGCGATCCAACGGTCGGATCAACAAGATACGGACATGTTTGAGTCGGTCCTCTAGTCGTGGCCGATGGAAGTTTCCCCGATCCGGACGGCTATTGCCGGGTCGTACCGATTCCACGCCGTCTCCAATCTAAAACATCGTTCGGGAAAGTCGTGAAGAACACTTTGAGCGCGATCCAACGGTCGGATCTACAGATACGGACCTTTTAGAGCCGGTACTCCTAGTTGTGCCGGTGTGACGGTCCCATGAGCGGGGAAACGCTGGTCGCCGCGTCGTTACCGATTCCATGCATCTCTATGGAAAACATTTCCTTCGGAAAGGTCGTGAAAAACTCGTGAGCACGAACCAACAGGGGGGGGGTTTCGGGAACTTACAGATACAGAGCTTTTGAGCCGGTCCTCTAGGTTAGTGCCGGTGGAAGGTCCCCGACCCGGAACGTTGTCGCCCCGGGTCGTACCGATTCCACGCGTCTCCATGGAAAACATCCTTCGGAAAGGTCGTGAAAAACTTTTAGCGCGATCCAAATGTTCGGATCTACAGATTACGGACCTTTTGAGTCGGTCCTCCTAAGTCGTGACCGTGGAAGGTCCCCAATCGGTACGCTATTCGCCAGGGCTCGTAACCGATTCCACGCGTCTCCCATGGAAAACACCGTATCGGACAAGTCGTGAAAAATTTTTGATCGCGGAATCCACCGGTCGTTATATATAGATATGGACCTTTTGAGTCGGTCCTCTAGTTCGTGCCGGGTGGAATGGTCCCCGATCGGAGCACGCTATTGAAGAGGATTTGCCGGGGTCCGTACCGATTCCAACGCGTCTCCATTCAAAAACATCGTTCGGAAGAGTCGTGAAAAACTTTGGAAGCGCGATCCCAACGGTCGGAGCCTACAGATTACGGAACCCTTTTTGAGCCGGTACTCTAGTTTTGTGCAGGTGGAAGGTCCATGAGCGGACGCGGGGGGGCGGTGGGGGGGGTGTCCCGCCGCGATCGTAACCGATTCCACGCGGTCTCCCCATGGAAAACATCCTTCGTAAAAGTCGTGTGAAAAACGGTTGAGCGCGTAGATCCAAACGGTCGGATCTACAGATACGGGACTCTTTTGAGCCGGTCCTCTGAGTTGTGCTGGTGGGAAGGTCCATGGATCGGACGCTGTCTCAAGCCGGGTCGTACCGGATTCCACGCGTCCTGCTCATGGAAAACATCCTTCGGAAAGTCGTGAAAAACTTGTGAGCGCGATACCCAACGGTCGGATCTACAGATACGGACCTTTTGAGTCGGTCCTCTAAGTCGTGCCGGTGGAAGGTCCCCGACCGGGACGCTATTGCCGGTGTCGTACCGATTCCCACGCGTCTCCATGGAAAACGATCCTTCGGAACGTCGTGAAAAATCTTGAGCGCGAGTCCAACGGTCGGATCTACAGATACGGACCTTTTGGAGCCTGTACTCTAGTTGTGCTGGTGGAAGGTCCATGAGCGTAGACGCTGGTCCAGCCCGCGTCGTACCGATTCCACACGTCTCCATGGAAAACATCCTTCGTGTATAAAGTCGATGAAAACAACGTTGAGCGCGATCCACACGGGTCGGATCTACAGATTACGGACCTTTTGAGCCGGTACTCTAGATTGTGCCGGTGGCATGGTCCATGAGCGGTAAAAACGCTGTACGCGCCAGGGCGTCGTACCGATTCCACGTGTCTCCATGGAAAACATTCCTTCGGAAAGTCGTGAAAAACTTTGAGCGCGGATCCAACGGGTCGTCGGAATCTACAGATACGGACCTTTTGAGCCAGGTCCTCTAGGTTGGTGCCCGTTTGAGGAAGGTCCCTCCCCGAACCGGACGCTACTTGGCCGGAGTGGTCGTACGCGATTCCACGCGTGTCCATGGAAAACATGCCTTCGGAAAGTCGTGAAAAAGTTTTGAGCGCGGATCCAACGGTCGGATCTACAGAATACGGACCTTTTGAGCCGGTTACTAGCTAGATGTGCGGTGGAAGGTCCATAGACCGGCGAGCTTGTCTCGCCGCGTCGTAACCGATTCCACACGTCTCCATGGAAGAACATCCTTCGGAAATGTCGTGAAAAACGTTGAGCGCGATCCAACGGTCGGATCTTCACAGATACGGACCCCTTTTGAGCCGGCTCCTCTAGTTTGTGCCGGTAGAGAGGTCCCTATGGATCGGACGCTGTCGCCGGGGGTCGTACCGATTCCGACGCTGTCTCCATGGAAAACATCCTATTTGGAAAGGTCGTGAAAAAACTTTGAGGCGCGATTCCAACCGGTCGGATCTACAGATACAGACCTTTTGAGTCGGTTCCTCTAGTCGTAGCCGGTGGAAGGTCCCCCCGACCGGACCACGCTAGTTGCCCCGGATCCCGTAACCGATTCCACGCTTCTCCAATCTAAAACATTTCGTTCGGAATAGTCGTGAAAAATGTTGAGCGCGATCCAACGGTCGGATCTAACAGATACGGACCTTTTGAGCCTGGTACTCTAGTATGTGCCGGTGGAAGGTCCATGATCGGACCCTGTCGCACGCGTCGTACTGATTACCACGCGTCTCCATGGAAAAACATCCTTCGTAAAAGTCGTGAAAAACTTTTGAGCGCGATCCAAGCGGTCCGGATCTACAAATACAAACCTTTTGAGCCGGTCCCTCTACGTCATGACCGGTGGAAGTTCCCCGACCGGACGCTGTTGTCCGAGGATCGTGACCGATTCCAAGTATCCTCCAAACGGAAAACATCCTTCGGAATAGTCGTGAAAAACGTTGAAGCGCGAATCCAACGGTCGGATCTACGAGATAAAACGGACCGATTTTGAGGCCGTTCCTCTAGTTGTGCCGGTGGAAGGTCCATGATCGGACGCGGTCGCCGGGGTCATACCGATTTTCCACGCGTCTCCATGGAAAACATCCTTTGGAAAGTCGTGAAAAACTTTTAGCGCGATCCAACGGTCGGATCTAAAGATAAGAGAGCTTTTGATGCCGGTCCTCTAGTAGTGCCGGTGGGGAAGGTCCCCGACCGGACGTTGTCGCCGGGTCGTACCGATGCCACGCGTCTCCAAGGAAAACATCCCTTCGGAAAGTCGTGAAAAAACTTTTAGCGCGATCCAAATGTCGGATCTACAGATACGGACCTTTGAGTCGGTCCTCTAGTCGTGCCAAGGTGGAATGTCCCCAACCGGACGCTATTGCCGGGTCGTCGGACCGATTCCACGCGTCTCCATGGAAAACATCGTTCGGAAAGTCGTGAAAAATTTTCATCGCGATCCAACGGTCGGATACTCAGATATGGACCTTTTGAGCCGCCTCTAGTCGTGGCCGGTGGAAGGTCCCCGAAGGACGCTATTGCCGGTCGTACCGATTCCACGAGGGTCTCCAATCTAAAACATCGTTCGGAAAGTCGTGAAAAACTTGAGCGCGATCCAACGGTCGGATCTACAGATACGGACCTTTTGAGCCGGTACTCTAGTTGTGCCGGTGGAAGGTCCATGAGCGGACGCTGTCGCCGCGTCGTACCGATTTCACGCGTCTCCATGGAAAACATCCTTTGGAAAGTCGTGAAAAACTTTAGCGCGATCCAACGGTCGGATCTACAGATACAGACCTTTTGAGCCGGTCCTCTAGTAGTGCCGGTGGAAGGTCCCCGACCGGACGCTATTGCCGGGTCGTACCGATTCCACGCGTCTCCAATCTAAAACATCCTTCGGAAAGTCGTGAAAAACTTTTAGCGCGATCCAACGTCGGATCTACAGATACGGAGCCTTTTGAGCCGGTACTCTAGTTGTGCCGGTGGAAGTCCATGAGCGGACGCTGTCGCCGCGTCGTACCGATTCCACGCGTCTCCATGGAAAACATCTTTGGAAAGTCGTGAAAAACTTTTAGCGCGATCCAAACTGGTCGGATCTACAGATACGGACCTTTTGAGTCGTGTCCACTAGTCGTGGGGGGGGGACCGGTGGAAGGTCCCCGACCGGACGCTATTGCCGGGTCGTAACCGATTCCCACGGCGTCTCCAATCTTAAAACATCGTTCGGAAAGTCTGTGGAAAAACTTTCGAGCGCGATCCCACGGTCGGATCTACAGATACGGACCTTTTGAGCCG
>JAQIZT010000607.1:0-20581 GCA_029228515.1 Populus alba x Populus x berolinensis | reverse complement strand
CACCCGGCCGTACGAGGCGTGGATGAAAGAGGTCGAGGCCAACTTGGCGGCTAGGGCCGGATGATGCAGGAATCGTCTGTGTGCGAGGATAATCGGCTCCGTGAGATGCCGATGGCCCCGGTGGCGTGTCGCGAGTGTGGTGCCCGGGTGTTGGTACGCAAAAGCAGTTGGAACCAGACCAGCGTGCAGTGGAACGCGGGTGCGTCGGCGCGCTGCATCCAGCGACGTGAGGCCGAACGGCTGGCCGGTCACCACCGCGGGCCGTTCCTGGTATGTGCCGCGTTGCGGGACTCGATTCAGGTTGCCGTTGCGACAGGAGAATTGGCGGTCGTCGACACCACTGACCACCGTCAGACGCAGAGCGAGGGGCGGTGGTGACCGGTGCCAGCCGTGGGGCCGCCGTAATCAGGCGTGCGCGCCGCCGTCGATGCGGATCTCGGTCCCGGTGATGAATGCGCCGTCGTCGGAGGCCACCATGGCGACCACCGCTGCCACCGAACTCGGGTCACCCAGAATCTCGTTCTCCTTGCCGTGCAGCAGCGGAGTCTGCTTAGCCCACAGCCCGAGGTCATAACCTTCGGGCATCTTGTCCAGCGTGCTCATCGCCAGTGCGGTGGCAACCCCACCCGGCTGGATGTTGACCGCCCGCAGACCCCGTTTGGAATATTCGAGCGCCAGCGCATGGGTGAAGGACAACACCCCACCCTTGCTGGCCGCGTACGCCGCCATATACGGGTGCGCGAAAGACGCTGCGGTGGAGGTGAAGTTGACGACCACGCCGCGCCCGGAGGCCAACAGCGCCGGGAGCGCCTGCCGGGTCATCAGGAAGGTTCCGGTCAGGTTGACCGCCAGGGTGGCATTCCAATCAGCCAACGTATGCTCGTGGGTATCCGCGCAGCGCTGGATGGCGGCGGCGTTGACCAAGACCTCGAGACCGCCGAGGTCGGCGACGGCGGCATCCACCGCCGAAGCGACCGCCTCTTCGTCGGAGATGTCGAGGACCGCGGTGGCCAACCGCTTGCCGGTGCCGGCCTCGCCGGCCGCAGCCGTTGTGCGCTGCAGGCCGTCAGCCGAAATGTCGTAGGCGACCACGGTGGCGCCCTCATCGAGCAACCGGGCCACGATCGCCTGTCCGATGCCGGAGCCCGCTCCGGTGACGATGGTCCGCCGATCCGCGAAACGATCCATTGTGCAATACCTTTCGGTCACGTCAGCTGGAAGGCGCTGATCGGTGCCTCCTCCGGATATGCGGCCGGACCGCCGATGTCATATGCGGCGTTGAGCGCCCCGATGAACTCCGGGTTGTGCAACGGTTCGCTGGGGATGTCGAGCTTGACCCCTTTGGAGTTGACATCGTCGACCATGATGTCGATCGCCTTCTCGACGGTCAGGTCGTCGGAGCCTTCCATGTTCTTCTTCAATTCGTCGTAGTCGGTGAACACCTCGGCGGACCAATGCACCAAGAACCGCAATTCGTCGGTGTGGTGGCGCGCGATCACCTGATCGCCATTTTTGAGCAGCCAATGGTCGTGGTCGTCGGGATCACCGCTGAACATCGTCTCGAAGGCCAAGCCGGCCGGAACCTGTTGGTCCAGCGGCCCGTTCGCCTCGCCGCGGTGCACCATCATCTCGTTCTGGACGACGACACCGCGGTTGTTGATCGGCGGCAGGATGCGCTGGGGCGCCTTGAGCGGCCCCTCGGGCCAGTAGGTGAATCCGCTACCGCCATCGAGCGAGAACCAGGTGATCACCTGGGCCATCTTGATCAGATAGTCGGTGAACAGACCGGACTTGCCCATCACACTGGTCAGCCACGTCGGCGCGTTCTCGTGCCGGACACCGCGAAAGCTCGGCGAATCCAGGTGTCCCGGATCGCGATTGGCGCACGGCCCATTGATGTTGAACAGCATCAGCTCAGGCTTGGCATACGCGGCGCCCCAATAGCGCTTGGCCAGCTCCAGGAAGCGTTCGTTGTAGAAGCAGTCGTGCAGCTGCGGATAGAGCACCGCGCCGTAATTCGCGAGGTAGCCGCGGAAGGTCGGGGTGAGGAACAGGTCCAGCGATGGGGTGAACCCTTCCGGAAACAATCCGCTCATCGTGGCGATCAGCTCGTCGGCCGACGCGAAGTGCTGGGCGATGATCAGTCGCCACGGGCCCTCGGTCCAGACCACGTCGAGTAATCGCTCGCGCTGGTCGTCGGTGTAGACGTTGTCGATCTCGCGAGGCGGGGCGGCCGGTCGCAGCACGTCGGAAAGCTCCATCCGCCGCTCGTCGGTGAGCATCAGCCATCTCCTTCTACCGTCGGTGAATTTCAGATTGTGCGCAGCGTGACCGCGGGACGCAGCGACGATGTCCGGTGATCGGGACGTCAAAATCGCAGCGGGTGAGCGAACTTCGCCCGCAGCAGCGCCCCGATCTCGGCGATGGCGAGCCGGCCCCGCGCGATTGCCTCCGATCGCATCAAAAACCCGTGATACATCCCCGGATAACGGGTGATGGTGGTCTGCACGCCGGCGTCCCGGAGCCGGTCGGCATACCGTTCACCCCAATCCCGGATCGGGTCGCAACCGGCGGTCACCACGATCGCCGGCGGCAGCCCGGACAAGTCGGTTGCGTAGGCAGGGACCAGGTACGGGTCATTCGGTGGTCCAGCGTCACCGTCAGCGAGTGTGTGCAAATAGTCGATGTCGTCGCGGGCGAGCAACGGCGCATCGGTCAGGGCGGCGATCGACGGCACGGTCATGTCGCGGTCGAGTCCGGGATACATCAGCACCTGCGCGCAGATCGCCGGCCCACCGCGGTCCCGGGCGGCCAGCGCGACCCCCGCGGCCAGCGATCCACCGGCGCTGTCGCCGACCACGGCGAGCCGGCAGTCGTCGACGCCGAGATCGGCGGCGTTGCGCCATACCCATTCGGTTGCGGCATAGGCATCGTCGAACTGGGCGGGCGGCGGCGCCTCCGGGGCCAGCCGGTAGCCGACGGCCACGACGGTGGCCTCGGCCGCCGATGCCAGTTCGCGTGCCAACGGCTCGAACGAGCGGTTGGAACCCATCACCAGCCCGCCACCGTGGAAGTACACCAGCACCGGTCCGCTGCAAGCGGTTCCGGGACGGTAGATCCGGGCGGGGATGTCGTCGGCGGGCCCGGGGATGGCGGAGTCGGTGACGGCCGCCATCTCCGGCATCTCCGCGGGCAGCGGGGCGGATTCGAGCCCGGCCCGCACGGCGGCCAGACCGCGCACACGCATCGACGGCACAGTTCCGAAAGAGGCGATCCGTGCGGCGGCATCGGGATCCAAAGGGGGCGTCACCATGTCATGGCTTCGTGGAGTTGAAGCGGCTTGCGGTGCGCAGCATCGGAGCGCTCTGTGCGGCAAGAATGTTCGCCCGCTCGGCCATCGCCGCGCCTACCGCATCCGGATGCGTATGGAGGTAGAAGCGACCCGATGCGGCCTGCGCGAACAACACCTCTGCTGCCCTGAGCGGATCCATGGCCGTGGCCTTGACGGCCAGCATCGCGGTCCGCTGCATCTCGGCGGCGCCGGCGTCGGTGGCCCGCGCCGGGTCGACGCCGCCAGCGGACTCGAAGATGTCGGATACCACGGCCCCGGGAAGTACGGCCTGTACGTGGATGTGGTGATCGTGTCCGGCCGTTTGGACCTCGAGATATAGGCACTCGGTCAAGGCGAGCACCGCGTGCTTACTCATGATGTAGGGCGCCTGAAACGCAATCGCGACGACGCCGCCGACCGACGACAGGTTCCACACCCACGCCTGGTCGTCGGTGGCCATCATTTTGGGTAGGAACGCCTTGATGCCGAAGAAGACGCCGCTGACGTTGATATCGACAACGCGCCGCCAGTTGGCCACCGGTGTGTCCCACAGGTAGCCGAACTGCTCGATGCCGGCATTATTCACGAGCAGACGCACTGCACCGAAATCGCGGTAGACCCGGTCGGCGAGTTCTTGCATTGCGTCGGGATCGCGGACGTCGCAGACGATCTCGACCGCCGCGCCCCCGGCCGCCCGGAGCTCGTCACGCAGTGCGGCGATCGCGTCGCCGTCGATGTCGGCCAACACCACCGTCATGCCCAGTCGGCTGGCGTAACGTGCCAACCCGGCCCCGATTCCGGCGCCGGCACCGGTGATGACCGCGACACCGTCGCCGAAGGTATCCCGAACCTTCACGAACCGACGGCGGTGCCGAAGGCCAGCTCCGACAGCAGAACTGAGTTTGTGGTGTCGAGGACGACGTCCATCTCGGTGAACTCCAATCCGGAGGCGCCGCGCCGGACCGCGACGTTGACCACCCCGCTGGATACCGCGAACGGCACGAAGTCGGCGATCTGGTTGACGAAGATGTAGAACCGCGCCTTCGTCACGTCACCGTCGGTCCCGTTGCGGTGCACGTTGGTGGCGTGGTGGCGCAACGGGTAGGGGCTCTGCTTGCGGTGCTCGGACAGCCATTCCATCACGGCGTCGCGCCCGTGCAGTTCCGGTGACATCAGTTCTTCGAAAGGGCTGGTGCCTGAATCACTTCGGCTCGCATAGCGGACGTCCTCCGCATAACTGGCCGCCAGCTCGTCGTAGTGCGCCTCGTCGTAGTGGTACCAGAAGCCGGCGATGAACTCCTGCAGTTCGGGCAGACTGATGTCAGTGCTCATGGCGTCAGTCAACTCCGAATGTGGCCGGGTCGACAGCACGGTTGCCCGGTCAGTGGAACACGGTCTGGGACTCAGCCGGTGATCAGGCCCCAAAGCCCGCCCGCACTCGCGTACAGCGCCGCGTCGGTGACCTGTTCGTCCCAGTCGCGCACCGAGCCGAACTCCGAACGCCAGGCGAGCGCGGACCGGGTGAACTCGTGCAGCCGGTGCTCACGGGTGGTGCCGAGGGCCCCGTGCACCTGGTGAGCGTTGCGGACGACCACTGATGCCGCGTGCCCGGCACACGAACGGGCAACGGCGACAAGCAGGCCGAGGTCTGGGCCCGACCATTGACCGGCCACCGCCGCGCTCAGCGCCGCCTCGGTCGTCGCACGGGCGAGGGCCGCCTCGGTTGCGATGTCGGACACCAGGTTTTGTACGGCCTGGAATTTCGCCAGCGGGCGGCCGAACTGGGCCCGTGCAGTCACGTGCTCGATGCACAGCTGTAAGATTCGGTCCAGGGCTGCGCACACTTGGATCGACCGCACCAGACCCGACTTCAACCGGAGTTGGGTGATGGGAGCAAGACCGATCGGAGCCCCTTCGACAGCGGCCAGATCCGCGTCTACAGTGTCTCGTGGTTCGCCGATCAGGTTGAAATCCGGTGTGATAGTGAGCATTTCGCGTGCCACATCTGCGACGCGATATTGGCCGTCGGATCGCCAGACGAGAACAACGCGGTCGGCCGACGCGGCCCATGGCACTTGAGTTGCGGCTCCCTGTTTGTCGAGCACGCATACGGTCCGCACCGCGTCGTCGACGGGCATGCCGGTAGCATCAAGTAGCCAACAAGCCAATAAATCGTGTTCCGCCAAAGGGATTCGCACTCCGTGACCGACCGCGGCAGTCAGCAATTCGGCCGCTTCGTACCATGTCGCTCCGCTGCCGCCGTTTTGCTCATTGCCGGTCAGCCGGACCAGACCGAGCTCGTCGAGCTGCCGCCATAAGGCCGGATCCCGCCGAACGATCGGGGTGGGCGGATGTTTTTCACGGTGACTGGCGAAAACTGCCGCCATCATGTCGACGAGTGCGCCGTCCGCGGCGGGCCCGGCAGTCATCGCATACCCAAACCGCGTGCGACGACGCCACGCAGAACTTCGTTGGTACCGCCGCGCAGCGTAAAGCCGGGTCGCTGGTCCACCGCCGCGCGTACCAGGCCGGCGAACACCGAATCGGGGGAGTCCTGCAGGTCGGCGAATTCCGCGATGTCGCCCTCGGTCGTGGTGCCCAGCACCTTGACCACCGCGGCCGGTAGGTCGGCGGGCTCGTTTCGTTCCAGCGCACCGGCCACGGCGGTGGACATCTGATGCAAACCGGCGATGCGCGCCACCAGCCGCCCCAGACGAGGGTCGCGGGGGATGGCGTTGGACGCCATCCGATCTGCGCAGGCCGCCAGCAGCACGAAGGTGGACAGGAACCGCTCGGGCCCGCTGCGCTCGAAGGCGAGTTCCGAGGTCACCTGTTGCCAGCCGTTACCGATCTCCCCGAACACCATCGCGTCGGGGACGAACGCCGAATCCAGGATCACCTCGTTAAAGTGGTGGTCGCCGTTCATGGAGATGATCGGGCGGATTTCGACGCCGGGTCCCCGCAGGTTCACGATGAACTGGCTGAGCCCGGCATGGCGGTGCGCCGGATCCGCCGCGGCGGTGCGCGCCAGCACGATGAACGCGTGCGCCCGGTGTGCGCCCGACGTCCAGACCTTGGTGCCCGTCAGCGACCAACCCCCGTCGACACGCTCGGCCCTGGTGTGCACGCTGGCCAGGTCGGACCCGGAGTCGGGTTCGCTCATGCCGATGCCGAAGAAGCACTCGCCACGCACGATTCGCGGCAGAAACTCCGACTTTTGTTGCTCCGTACCGTATTTGAGCAGCGAGGGTACGATCTGGCGGTCGGCGATCCAGTGCGCGGCGACGGGTGCGCCCGCGGCGAGCAGCTCCTCGGTAACGACGAAGCGGTCCAGGAACGAGCGGCCGTGTCCGCCGTACTCGGAGGGCACCGTCACACCCAGCCAGCCTCGCGCGGCCAGCGCGGCGGTGAAGTCCGCATCCCAGCCGGTCAGCCAGGCATCGACCGATGGCGTGAACGCCCCGGCGGCCAGCTGCTCGGCGAGGAACTCTCGCACCTCAAAACGGAGGTCCTCGGTGGCCGCGGCGTCGATGTGGGCGGGCGGCACCAAGCGGGGGAGCGCCATCAGCGCGTCTGCCGTTTGTCGAAGAGCTCAACGGGTCCTTCGACATAACCTTCGTGCACGAGTGACGAACTCCTTCCGGGCACAGCTAATTCGGATTTAGCTCAGTGCATGCTGTTCGATGCTGAAGCGTTCTCGCAACAATCGTTTGAGCAATTTGCCGCTCGGGTTCTTCGGTAACGCATCGACGAAGAAGACACGCTTGGGTGTCTTGAACCCGGCCAGGGACGCTCGGCAGTGCGCAATGACGTCCGATTCGGTCAGTGTTGCGCCCTCGCGGGGCACGATCGCGGCGACCACGGCCTCTACCCACAGCGGGTGCGCGAGCCCGAAGACTGCGACTTCCTGAATGCCACTGTGGCGGTATAGGACTTCCTCGACCTCGCGGCTGGCTACGTTTTCGCCACCGGTCTTGATCATGTCCTTCTTGCGGTCGACGACGTGCAACAGGCCGTGCTCGTCGTAGTAGCCCAAGTCCCCCGAGTGGAACCAGCCGCTGCGGAAGGCTTGGGCGGTGCGGTCCGGGTCATCCAGGTAGCCCGCGGTCAAATGCGGGCTGCGGTGCGCGATTTCGCCCACCAGGCCCGCGGCCACCATGTTGTCGTCCTCGTCGAGGATCACCGTTTCCACGTTGACTACGGGGCGCCCGGCCGACCCGGCATGTGTGTCTTGCTCGTCGGGTCCCAGCGCGCAGGCGAGCGGCGCCATCTCGGTCTGGCCATAAAAGTTCCACAGCCTCAGATTCGGCAGCCGCTCCCGGATCTCGGTCAGAATTTCCACGGGCATCGCTGAGGCGCCGTAATACCCTTTACGCAGGCTGGACAGGTCCACGTCATCGAACATCGTTGAGCGCAGCAGCGAGATCCACACCGTCGGTGGTGCGAAGTAGCTGGTGACGTGGTAGCGCTCGATGGTGCGCAGCACCGCTTCCGGGTCGGGCCGCGGCAGGATAATGCTGGTGGCGCCCAGGTAGATATCCGTGGCCAGAAAATTGTCCAGCTGCGCACAGTGATACAGCGGCAACGAATGGATTTCGACGTCGTCGTGCGACATCTCGCCGGCGACAATCGTGCTGACATACTGCCACATCAGGCCGCGGCTGGTGTGCATGGCGGCTTTGGGGCGTGATTCAGTTCCGCTGGTGTACATCAGTCGCACCAACTGGTCGTCGTCGATGTGCGGACGCGGGGCTGGTGTCTCGGTGTGCAGCCACCGCGCGAAGTCGTCCCACCCGGGCGCCGGCCGGTGTCCGCCGGGTACCAAGGCGACCTGGGTCGTTACCACTCCACCACGCCGCATCGCCCCTTCGGCGGTCGGCGTCAGGTCGGCTTCGACGACGAATCCGCTGACTTGACTGTGGTCGAGGAGGTAAGCGATCTCCTCGGCGGTCAGCATGTAGTTGATCGGCACCAGAACCACCCCGGCGCGCGCCGTTGCGAACGCCAGCACCGCGTACTGCCAGCAATTGTGGGCCAACAGGCCGATGCGGTCACCGACATCGAAACCGTTGTCGTGCAAGGCGGCCGCAGCGCGTTCCACGAGGTTGTCGAACTCAGCAAAGGTCAGCACGACATCGCCGTCGATGATCGCGACCTTGTCCGGGTGCCGGCGGGCCGATCGGCGTGGAATCTCGCCGAGGCCATGGCTACGAGCCCGCGCAACCAGAGCGTTGAGGTCATCGGACGGCATGCCTGCCACCGTAGGCGCCGGCACTGAGGTGCGAGTCATCCACGTCCCGCTGAGTAGACAAAGCCCTGCCGACCGCGGCCGATCACGCCGATACTCCGTTGGCATGAGCACTGGCTTCCCCGTGACGACCGAAAGCGCCGGACGGGCGGGTCTGGATCCCCGACAGGTCGGCGAATTGCGGACCAACCTGCATCAGGCAGATCCCGGGGTGCTGGTCGCCGTACTGGCGCAGCTGACCGGCGATCCGGCGGTGGTCGACCGATTCGCACCGAAGATCACCCATGTGCCCGATCCGCCGGAGCAGGCAGGCAGCACCGATCCGGATACTGCCGAGCAGCTCATCCAGGAGATCGTGGCCGCGCTGCGGGCTCCCCGTCCTGCGGATGCGCTACCCGTCGACGATCCCGGCCTCTTCGCTCGTGTCGCCCCTGTGGCACTGGGCGGTGAGGTCGGCTCGGAGTATCTGCAGCTGCTCCTTGAGCAGGGTGGATTCCAGCCTTCGCAACCCGTATTGCCACGTACCGCAAAGCTTCCCAACGCCTTTCGGGTGGTCATCATAGGCGCGGGCATTGCCGGGATCACCGCCGCGCTCGCATGCACGGACGCTGGCATCGATTTCCAAATCATCGAACGCAACGCCGAGGTTGGCGGCACGTGGTACACCACCGCCTATCCCGGCATCGGTGTCGATACGCCTTCGGCGTACTACTCGCTGTCCCGCGATATCAACGGTGACTGGTCGAGTTACTACCCGCAGGGTGCGGAGTATCAGGCCTACCTCGTGTCGGTGGCGGACAAGAACCGTCTCCGCGAGCGCACTCGGTTCGGTACCGAGGTGCAAGCGTTGTGGTGGGAAGAGCGGTGCCAGCAGTGGCAGATTCATTCAGTCGGCCCGGACGGCACCCGTGACGTCAGCTACGCCAACGTGGTCATCCCGGCCGTTGGCTACCTCAATCGGCCACGTTGGCCGGATCTACCTGGCCGCGAGACGTTTTCGGGGATCTCTGTCCATTCTGCGCAGTGGGATCCCGAGCTGGATCTGACGGGCAAACGGGTCGCGATCATCGGAGCCGGCTGCACCGCAGTGCAGATCGTCGACGCGTGCGTGGACCAGGTCGCGCACTTGACGGTGTTCCAACGGCAGCCGCATTGGGTCGCGCCGCGACGGCGGGCATCCGACGACGTTCCCGCCTACCAGCGGTGGCTGGGCACCCGGTTGCCGTACTACGCCAATTGGATTCGGCTCAAGTCGTATTGGGGGACATCGGACAACAACTATCCGGTGATCCTGCATGACCGCGAGTGGGCGGCCGAGCATTTGTCGATCTCGCCGGCCAATGATGTCCTGCTACGAATGTGCCTGGAGTACATCGATCGCGTGTTTGGGGCGGGCAGCGAACTGGCGCGCAAGGTAACCCCCGATTTTGCTCCGTACGGCAAGCGCATCATTCGTGATCCGGGCGGTTACTACGCGGCCCTGGCGCGCGAGCATGTCGATGTCGAGGCCAGTGAACCGGCCCAGGTCAACGAGGAGGGAATCGTGACCGCCGACGGTCGGCAGCTCGACCTCGATGTCATCATCTACGCGACGGGGTACTACTTGGATTTCCTTTCCACCGTAGATATTCGGGGCCGGGCCGGCAAGAAGCTGACCGACGAGTGGGGCGATATTCCGCGGGCCTACCGCGGCGGCATGGTGCCTGGCTTCCCAAATATGTTCATCTCCTCGGCGCCCAACTACAGCCCCGGGCACGGGGGCGGCCACAACTTCGGCGTCGAGGTGATGGTGCACTACGTCATGGAGTGCCTGCAGTTGATGGCGCTGCGCCAGGCCACCACCCTCGAGGTGACCCAACGCGCCTACGACGAGTACGTTGCCGACATCGACGCGATGATGGCCGACACCGTCTGGTGCCACACCCCGTCAGCCCACACCTACTACCGTTCCGGCGGCGGGCGGATCGTGACCGCGTTCCCGTACCGCCTGGTCGACTTTTGGCGTGACCACCGCGCGCCCGTCGAAGACGATCTCGAGCTGGAATGATCCCAACTATGCCGGGAAAGCTCTGCGGGAAGACGGCTTTGGTGACCGGCAGCAGCCGCGGAATCGGGCGGGCGGTCGCCCAACGGTTGGCGGCCGAGGGTGCCACGGTGGTGGTGACGGCGCGCTCCGACGCGACGTCCGAGTCGATTCGGGCCGGTGCCGTCGCCACCCTTCCCGGCACGATCGGCGAGACGATCGAGTTGATCGAGGCTGCCGGTGGACGGGCATTCGGTGTCGCGGCGGACCTCGAGGATCCCGGACAGCGCGATCGACTGATCGACGAGGTGCTCGACCGTGCCGGCCGCATTGACATCCTGGTCAATAATGCTGGTTTCGCCGACTACTCGGTGGTCGAGGACATGAGCCTGGACACCTTCGACCGCACCGTCGAGCACTATCTGCGGACACCGTTTGTGCTGACGAAAGCCGCTGTGCCGCATATGCGTAAGCAAGGCGCCGGTTGGATCGTCAACATCGGCTCCGTCACCGGGGTGGCCCCGGTGCGTCCCTATCGCGAATACAACAAAACGTCCGGGGACGTCATCTACGCGTCGTGCAAGGCGGCCCTGCACCGCTTCACGCAGGGCGTGGCGGCCGAACTCCTTGACGCCAACATCGCGGTGAATTGCGTCGGCCCATCGACCGCTGTACGCACACCGGGTGCGGCACAACTAATCCCGGACTCGTTCCCGACCGAGCCGGTGGAGTACTTGGCCGAGACTGTGCTGGCGATGTGCCATTTGCCCGCCGTGCAGCGCACGGGGTTGGTCGCGTTCAGTCTGCATTACCCGTGGTCGCAGCAATTGCCGGTACACACCTTGGACGGCACGGTGGTGTTGCCGGCCCTGCCGCCACCCCCGACCGCCAACCCCAACGTCCGCCCCGCCGGAATCTAGCCCAGTACCGGGCCGGTAATCGCACAGAAACTGTGGCAGACCCGGTCGCGGATGATGACGTCGTTGGTCTCGGGATCGAACCAACGGTCTACCACCGCCCAGTGGATGGGGTGCATCAGGTAGGGCCCCATCAAGGCATTCACATCTGCGAATTCCTGCTCGAACACGTGGGTCCAGGGCGAGGTTCCGATCGCGTCGTCGACGCGACTGAGCTGCCACGCCTTGATGCCCGATATGTAGCGCGGCATCGAGGTCAGCTCACTTTCGAAGCGGCGCATGGTCTCTGGATCGGTGTCGGGCAGCACCCGTAACAGCAGCGCGCGGTAGACGGTTCCCGATGCGTCGCCGCAGCGAACGGGTGCACCCGCGTAACCGGCGCCGTTGACCCGGCTCACCGACGGGTCAGTCAACAGGCGGGCGAAATCGTCAGCCGCACGGTCCCGTTGGTCCGCGGTGGCGAATCGCAGGTGCACCAGAATGTCACCACCGTTGCGCGACCCGGGCAGCGTCGGCTGCACCACCCAGTGCAGCGGGTTGGCCGATGTGGCGGCGGTGCGCAACTCACCGATAAGCCGATCGTGCTCGGACGGGGCGATGTCGATCAGCCGGGTGACGCTATACATCGCACAGCCCGTCGACGTGTTGCGCCGCCGCGGCGAAAGAGCGCGACCGAGTGGTCACCAATTCGCTTATTCGCGACCACCATTCGCCCAGCGCCGGATCCGGGCGGGCCTTCCACGTCATCTCCCACCAAGCCTTCGCGTTTGGCAGGGTCCATATGACGGTGACGACATTGACGTCGTCGTCGAACCAGATCGGCGGACTGACCAAGATGTCACGCAGTGTCATCCCCCGATCCCGCGCTCCGGGCACGTACTCGGCGAGGTAGGTGTCGACGAAGCGGCGAGCGCATCCGGGCCGGGTCTCCACCCGGTCGATTACGAAGATTTCGGCGTCGGCCATGTGCCGACCGTATGGCAACCTGATCCGGCCGGACTGCCGACTCCCGACCATCGGGAACGTTCAGCCGCGCAGAAGATCACCGAGAGCCGCGGCCGCCTGTTTGCGTCCCCGGTGCGCGATGTCGAGCATCGGCATCGTCAAAAACCCGTGAATGCCACCCTCGAAGTGGAGTTGGGTTGTCGGCACGCCGGCCCGATGCAGCGCGGCGCAGTAAGCGAGTCCTTCATCGCGCAGTGGGTCGTGGCCGGCGACCACTACGACGGCGGGCGGGAGCCCGTGCAGGTCGGCGTGTAGCGGTGCAACGTAAGGGTGCGATCGGTCGTCGGGCGACGGCACGTAGCAATCCCAGTACCACCGCATTGCTGCTTTCGGGTTGTAGTAGCCCTTCCCGAACAGCCGGTAGGACTCGGTGTCGAAGTCGGCCGCGATGACCGGGTAGAGCAGCAGCTGACCCGCGAGAGCCGGGCCGCCGCGATCGCGGGCCATGACCGCGGTGACCGCGGCCAGGTTTCCGCCGGCGCTGTCACCGCCGACGAGCACGCGTTCGGGGTCGCCGCCCAACTCGACGGCGTTGCGGCGGGCCCAGTACGTTACGTCGTAGATGTCCTCCGCGGCGCACGGCCAGGCATGCTCCGGAGCCAACCGGTAGTCGACCGAAATGACAACGGCAGGAATAAGATTGGCGATATCGCGGCAGAGCTCGTCGTGACTGTCCAGTCCGCAGAACACGAATCCGCCGCCATGGGCATACACCAGGATTGGCAGTGGGCCAGCTGCGTCGGGTTGATAGATCCGGACCGGTAGCAGGCTATCCGTGCGATGGACCGAGCGGTTGATGACCTTGGCGACGGCCTCGGGTTGGGCGGGCGGCTGCAATCTCGACCGGATGAGTGCTCGCGCCTCGGCGCCGCTCATCTGGTGCACCGGTGGGAATGCGCCATCGAGTTGCTCGATGATCGCGGCGATCTGCGGGTCGAGGCTCACGCGTATTGCAACGCGGGTGCTTGAAGGCGCCGCTGGGGGAGCAGTGGCCGCAGCGGCTGCAGGGTCGGTGCCACCCGTCGTGGTCCGTCCTCCGCGTTGCGCCAGATGCCCATCGCGGTCATGCGCACCGGTGCGGTCAGCCGCTGATCGAACATCATCCGGCTCATCGGCCCGCACACCGACACCGCCGCAACGGCCTCGCCCGGTCCGCCGATAGGCGCTGCGACACAACCGAATCCAAGCAACGACTCCTCACGCTCGAACGCCACGCCGTGAGCCCGCACCTTGGCCAATTCCGCGACCAGCTGGGAGCCGGTGGAAACGGAGTACTTGGTCTTGCGGACCCGCAGGTCAACCTGGGCGTCCTCGTCGTGGTAGGCCAGGATCGCCTTGCCCACCGCGGTGCAATGCGCGGGTTGGCGGCCGCCGACCCGGGTGGGGATCGCGTCGGCCATCCGGTCACCGACCTTGTCCAGGTAGACGACGTCGGGTCCGTCCAGCACCGCGAGGTGGGCGACCAGCCCAGTGGCGCGGTGCAATTCGCCCAGCAGCGGCCCGGCCGCTCGCACCAGGCGGTCCTGATGCACGGCCAGCGACCCGAGTTCCACCAGTCGCATCCCGAGCTCGTAGTCGCGACCGCTGCGGCGCAGCCAGCGCAGCTGCACCAGACGCTCGAGCATCCGGTGGGCCGAGGAGCGCGGCAGGCCGGTGCGCCGCACGATCTGGGCCAGGGTCAGCCGTCCCGGCCCGTCGAATGCGTCGAGGACCAAGGAAATGCGATCGATGACGGCCGTGGGAGTGCTCGATTCTGTGGTCGCGACGGAGCGCGGGGTCCCTGACATCGGTCCTCCATGTGTGTCTGGCTGCTATATTCCTATTAGGAATATCCATTTGTATCACACAGATGTGGCCGCTGTCACAGAATGCCGCCGGCGGGTAGTGGGTCAGTTTGGCGCGATGCGTAGACCGGTGATGACGCCCGGCTCGATGGCTACGGCCCTGTCGGCGTGGTTGACCCATGGGCGGAGTAGTTGCTCGTAGCGCGAGACCTGGTCGGGATCGGTGATGGTATACGCGTGTCCGGTGACGACGACACTCCAGCCCGTCCGAGTCTGGGGGTCGATACTGTCGGCTTCATAGGCGACGACGACGCCTTCGCTGGATCGCACGGCAGCGGAGATCGACGCCGTCAGACGGGTGCGAATGATTATCCGGCCCCGGTCGAGCAGATGATTGACCGGGCGGATCGCCGGAAGCGCGTTGAGAGTGAAGAAGACCCGCCCGTAGCTGACGCTGGCCAGCAACCGCATCGCCTCGGCAGTGTCTAACCGCTGAGCGCCTGCGGCGTGCTGCCCTAAGCCCAGTCCGCCGTCGTAGTCGCTCATACCCTTAAGCATCTGTTGTAAGTGCCTGAGCACCTAGGGCCATATGACCCCACCGCGAACCCACGTCATTCACACTGACCCACTACCCGACGGCGATTGAGTGTGTCGACATGGCTTTGGGTGTGCGCCGAGGGTGGCGAGACGCCGGGACCGTTTGCCCGGGGATCGAACGTCAGCCCTTGGCGGCCGACCGTCCGGCGCGGCGTCCGTAGAAGCTGCCGTCACCGAGCGAGACGCCGCTGGCATAGCCCCAGGCGGCCAGGCCGGCGGTGGAACGGCCCGCGGCGAACAGCCCCGGGATCGGCTCGCCGCTGACGTGCAGCACCTCGGCATCCAGCGTGGTGGCCAGCCCGCCCAGGGTGAATCCGCCGGTGTTCTCGCGCAGGTCGATCGCGCCGACCGGGGTGCCGATCGGCTTGATCCACTCCGGCTTCTTGTGCAGCAACGGATCCTCACCGCGCGCGGCGCCCTCGTTGTAAGCCGCGACAGTCGCCTGCAACGAACCGGGCGCTAGGCCGATGTCGCGCTCCAGGTCCGCCACGCTGTCGGCGACCCAGGTCGCTTCCCGCAGCATGAACTTGGGCGACCACGACGCCATCGCCTCTTCCTGGGCATCGTTGTCGATGATCAGATAGGCGATGTTGTCCTGGTGGTAGAGCGTGAGCTGCCCGACGCGGCCCGGGTAGGTGTCCTCGGCGACATAGCGCTGACCGCGGCCGTTGACCAGGATCCCGCGGACCAGCTGCTGGGGGTCGATGAAGATCGCGACCTCGGTGGCATCCATGTGCGCCAGATCGGCGCCCAGCGCCTGCGCCATCCGGATCGCCTGGCCGTCGTGCTGCTCAATCGACGCGGCCGGACGGCCGGCGATGCGCGGCGCGAAGCGGGCCACCATCGCGTCGTTGTAGGCGAAGCTACCCGTGGCCAGCACGACGCCGGTGCGCGCCCGAATCGTCAACTCGGTGCCGTATTGACGGGCCCGGATCCCGACCACCCGGCCGTCGGACTCGACGATCAGACACCGCACCCGCACGTCGTAGAGTGCGCGTGCGCCCGCCGCGGTGGCGGTTTCGACGAGCGGCTTCATCAGCATGTAGCCGGCGCTGGCTTCGCCCTGTTTCTTGTTCTGCATCTGCGGGACGTGGCCGCGCGGGGCGGGGGAGGCGATGGTGTTGAACGGGTAGGAGTTTTCGCCGCCGCTGTACATCAGGCCCTGATCGCCCATCGGCTCCCAGCCGGGCTCGGAGAAGAACTCCGCCTTGAACGGGACGCCGCAGCCAACCAGCCATTCGAAATGGGCGACGCTGCCGGCGCAGTAATCGGCGATCCGGTTCTCGTCGGCACCCGGTCCCATCGCCACGTTGAGGAACGCTTGCATGTTTTCGACGGAATCGGTGAAGCCGCAAGCCTTTTGCAGGGGCGTGCCGCCGCCGAGATAGATGAATCCGCCGGCCATCGCCGCCGCGCCGCCCCACGAACCGGTGCGCTCCAGCACCAGGACGTCGGCGCCGGAGCGCGATGCTTCGACCGCGGCCGCCGCACCGGCGACACCGTAACCGGCGATGACGACGTCGGCCTCGTGATCCCACGCGGTGATCGACGACGCCGGGATCGGCGTGACGTCGGTGTCAGGTGTCTTGGACATCACAGCCGCATCGCCGCGGGCATTTCGCCGACCCACTGGTGGCCCCAGTAGCTGTCGGCCGTGATTTCCTCTGCGGTGTAATAGGTTTCGTCGACTCGCATGCCGTCGGTGCCGAATTCGATGTCCCAATCGCCGGGTGCCCGGACGTAGAAGGAGATCATCTTGTCGTTGGTGTGGCGGCCGAGCGTCGACGACAACTGGAAGCCCTCGGCGTTGACCCGGTCCAGCGCCTGGCCCACCGCATCGAGGGTGTCGACCTCGACCATGATGTGCACCAGGCGCGGGTCTCGCATATGCGCGGCCGGGACGATCGCCAGGCTGTGATGACGTTCGTTGATGCCGAGGAACCGAACCCGCACCGGGCCGAACTCTTTCGGCAACGGCACCCGGAACGCGCCGCGCGACCGGAAACCCAGCACCTCGGTGTAGAAGTCGGACACACCGCCCGGATCCGTGGCCGGCACCACGACATGGCCCATCCCCTGGTCGCCGGTGACGAATCGTGCGCCGAACGGAGTGACGACCGGGCTGTGATCGAGTACCGCGCCGTGGAACACCTCGAGCGTGGTGCCGGCCGGGTCGTCGAAGGTGATCACCTCTTCGACCCGGCGGGCCTCGGCCTCCTCGACCGACAGCTGTTTGAACGGCACCCCGGCCCCGTCGAGCGTGGCCTTGATCCGCTGCAGCGCCGGGTGGTCGCGTACCTCCCAGCCGATGGTGAGCACCCGATCGGTCTCGCCCGGCACCACGATCAACCGGGCCGCGCGCTCATCCATCCGCAGATAGAGCGCGTCCTCGTCGGGGCCGCGCATACTAGGGGAGCCCTCGGCGAAACCCAGGACCCCGAAGGCGAAGCGGCGCCAGCGGTCGATGTCGTTGGTCGAGATCGTAATATAGCCAAGGCTTTTCAGTTCGCTCACGGCTGCCCCTTCGCTCAGATCAACGCTCGCAGCGGGCCCTCGGGCGGTTCGACGCCCAACGAACTCAGCGCCGCCGCGTGATAGGTGGTGCCGGGGACATGGATGGCATGCATCTGGCCGACGTGGACGTCACGCCAGTACCGTTGCAGCGGTTTGTCCATGCGGGCCGCGTTGCCGCCCGAGCGGGCGAAGATCTCGTCGACGGCCGACACCGCGCGCCACACCGCGCGCACCTGTGTCCGGCGTCCGGCCGCGCGGTCGGCGAACGACACCTCCTTGCCGGCCGCGACCATGTCGTAGATGCGGTCGGCGTTGGTCAGCAGTTCCTGGCGCGCGGCGTTGATATCGGCGGCGGCCTCGCCGATCGCGTGCATGACGTACGGGTCGTCCTTGATCGCGGTTCCGGTGGCGCCGACGCGCTCGCGCTGATAGTCCAGGTGCGCGGCGAGTGCGCCCTCGGCGATGCCGATCGTCGCCGACGAGATGCCCAGCGGGAACATCGTCGACCACGGCATCAGATACAGCGGCTCGGTCATCCCGGCCTCGCGCTGGGCGGTGCCGTCCATCACCTTGGTGGCATCCATCGTGCGGTAGCTCGGCACGAACGCGTCCTTGACGATCACGTCCTTGGACCCGGTTCCCCGCAGCCCTACCACATTCCACGAATCCTCGACGATCTCGTAGTCCTTGCGCGGCAGGATCATGTGCAGCATCTGCGGCGGCATCAGCGGAATGCCCTTTTCGTCACCGCGCATCGCGCCCAGGATGATCCAGTCGCAGTGGTCGGTGCCCGAGCTGAACTGCCAGCGGCCGCTGAAGAGGTACCCGCCGTCGACGGGTTTGGCCACACCTTGCGGCGCGTACGGGGAAGCCATCCAGGTGTCGACATCGTCGGCCCAGATCTCGGCGGCGACCCTGGGGTCCGCGTACGCCAACTGGTAGGGGTGCACGCCCACCACGCCGACGATCCAGCCGGCCGCCGGATCCAGCGCCGCCGTGGCCATCGTCGTCTCGGCGAACTCGCGGGGGTGGACCTCGAAGCCCTGGTACTGCTTGGTCTGCAGGAGCCGGATCAGGCCGGCTGCCTTCATCAGCTTGACCGTGTCGTCGGTAAGCCGGCCGATTTGTTCGGCTTCGGCGGCCTGGTCGCGCAATTGGTCCGCCATCGCCACTACCCGGTCGAGTACCCGGTCGCTCATATCGTGTCCTTACGTTGTGGGCTAAGTAATGGTCTACCGCAGTCCTCGCCCGTCCCAAAGGAAATCCCGATGAGCGGACGCAAATACCCGTTCATGCGTGCCCGATGGCCGGGAAGACTCGAACGGAGCTTCCGGTCATCGGGAAGACCGGTGCCCGTCGGTGATCCGGCCAATAATGTGGCTGCTTGTGAATGATGCTGTCGACGTCACCGTGGTGGGCGCCGGGTTCGCCGGCCTGTATGCCCTGCACAAGCTGCGCGCGCAGGGACTCTCGGTGCGGGTGCTCGAGGCCGCCCCCGAGGTCGGCGGGACCTGGTACTACAACCGGTATCCCGGCGCGCGCTGCGACGTCGAAAGCGTCGACTACTGCTACTCGTTCTCCGATGAACTCCAGCAGGAGTGGAACTGGACCGAGAAGTACGCCACCCAATCCGAGATCCTCGAATACCTGAACTGGGTTGCCGACAAACTCGACCTGCGCCGCGACATCGTTTTCGACACCTGTGTGGTCTCCGCCGTGCTCGACGAGACGACGCTGCGCTGGACGCTGACGACCGACACCGGTCGGGCGATCTCGGCGCGGTTCGCTCTGATGGCGACGGGGCCCCTGTCGGCCGCGATGACACCGAATTTCCCTGGGCTGGATACCTTCGCGGGCCAGACCCATCACACCGCGCACTGGCCGCAGCAAGCCGTGGACTTCACCGGGAAACGGGTGGCGGTCATCGGCACCGGATCCTCGGGCATCCAATCGATTCCGATCATCGCCGAGCAGGCCGCACACCTGTACGTCTTCCAGCGCACCCCCAACTACAGCGTCCCGGCCCGCAACGCACCGCTGTCCGCCGACGAGCTCGACGAGATCAAGGCAGGCTATGCGCAGCGACGCGACTTGTCGTGGCGCAGCGGCGGCGGGTCTCCGCACCTGACCGCCGCGAAGCCGACGATGGAATACACCCCGCAAGAGCGGCGCGCGAAGTTCGAAACACGATGGCAGCTGGGCGGAGTGCTGTTCTCGAAGACGTTCCCCGACCAGATGACCGACGTGGAAGCCAACGAGGAGGCCCGCAAATTCTACGAGGAGAAGGTCCGCGCGGTCATCGATGACCCGGCCGTCGCCGACCTGTTGATCCCCACCGACCATCCGATCGGGACCAAGCGAATCTGCACCGACAGCAACTATTTTCAGACATTCAACCGGCCCAACGTGACGTTGATCAGTGTCCGTGACACACCGATCGAATCGATCGACCCGGCGGGAATCAACGCCGGTGCCATGCATTACGACCTCGACATGATCGTGCTGGCAACGGGTTTCGATGCGATGACCGGGGCGCTGGGGCGCATCGACATCGTCGGGCGTGACGGTGCCACGCTGCGCGACGACTGGGTCCACGGACCGCGCACGTATCTCGGACTGGGCGTCGACGGGTTCCCCAACCTGTTCCTGATCTCGGGCCCCGGAGCTCCTGCCGTGCTAGCGAACATGGTGCTGCACGCGGAGGCGCAGGTGGACTGGGTCGCGCAGGCGATCGCCTACCTCGACCGCCATGGCTATGTGGGCATCGAAGCAGGCGTGGACAGCGTGGACGGCTGGGGCGCCGAATGCGCCCGGCGTGCCGAGACGACGTTGTTCACCAAGGCGAATTCCTGGTACATGGGCGCCAACGTGCCCGGGAAGCCCACGGGCTTCATGCTGTTCGTCGGCGGATTCGCGACCTACAACGACATCTGCGCCGATGTGGCCGACGCCGGCTACCGCGGGTTCGATCTAATCAAGCGATGACTGGTCTACTCGACAAAGTCGTCGTGGTCACCGGCGCCGGCAAAGGTACCGGGCGGGTGCACTGTCAGCGCTTCGCCGACGAGGGTGCCGACGTGATCGCCCTCGACGTCGCCACTCTTGCCGACGAATTATCCCGTACCGCAACCGAAGTCGAAAGCAGAGGCCGTCGCTGCGCCA
>JAQIZT010000606.1:17500-20588 GCA_029228515.1 Populus alba x Populus x berolinensis | reverse complement strand
CGCGCTGCCGATATTTCCCACCGCTGGCATCGCTGCCGCTGCCTCACGGGCCCGGTAAGGCAGCCCCCCGCGGGCAAAGATAGCAAGCCAACAGGGGCTGGTCCGCGCTGCCGATATTTCCCAACCGCAAGGCATCAGCTGCCGCTTGCCCCGGGCCCGAAGGCAGCCCCCCCCGCGGCAAGATAGCAAGCCAGCAGGGGCTGTCCCGCTGCTGCCGATATTTCCCACCCGCTGGCATCGCTGCCTGCTAGCCACGGGCCCCAGAAGAGGCAGCCCCCGCCGCGGGCAAGATAGCAAGCCAGCAGGGGCTGTCCCGCGCTGACCGATATTGTCCTCACCGCTGGCATCCGCTGCCTGCTGCCAGCCAATGGGGGGGGGGGGGCGGGCCCGAAGGCAGCCCCCCCGCTGGCAAGATAGCAAGCCAGCAGGGGCTGTCCGCGCTGCCGATATTTCCCACCGCTGGCATCGCTGCCCGCTTCCACGGGCCCGAAGGCAGCCCCCCCGCGGGCAAGATAGCAAGCCAGCAGGGGCTGTCCGCGCTGCCGATATTTCCCACCGCTGGCATCGCTGCCGCTGCCACGGGCCCGAAGGCAGCCCCCCCGCGGGCAAGATAGCAAGCCAGCAGGGGCTGTCCGCGCTGCCGATATTTCCCACCGCTGGCATCGCTGCCGCTGCCACGGGCCCGAAGGCAGCCCCCCCCGCGGGCAAGATAGCAAGCCAGCAGGGGCTGTCCGCGCTGCCGATATTTCCCACCGCTGGCATCGCTGCCGCTGCCCCGGGCCCCGAAGGCAGCCCCCCCGCGGGCAAGATAGCAAGCCAGCAGGGGCTGTCCGCGCTGCCGATATTTCCCACCTGCTGGGCATCGCTGCCGCTGCCCCGGGCCCGAAGGCAGCCCCCCCGCGGGCAAGATAGCAAAGCCAGCAGGGGCTGTCCGCGCTGCCGATATTTCCCACCGCTGGCATCGCTGCCGCTGCCCCGCCCGAAGGCAGCCCCCCCGCGGGCAAGATAGCAAGCCAGCAGGGCTGTCCCCGCGTCAGCCCCCGTTGCCGTGAGCCTACCCCCTAGACGAATTTTCCTGCCAGGCCTGGCCAGCCCAGCGTCCAGCCCGTGTTCGTCAACAAATCTGCGCTGCCGATTTTCCGCGACGGGCCTCCAGCGGCATTTACCGCGCTGCCGATTTTTCCCACTGTTGTTATCGCTGCCGCTGCCCCAGCGTGTGCCTAGCCTCACCCGCGCGGGGGGCAGGCAAGAGCGCAGGGGGCCAGGGCCCGAAGGCAGCCCCCCCGCGGGTAAGATAGCAAGGCAGCAGGGCTGTCCCCGCGTCAGCCCCCGTTGCGCAGCGCGGCAGGGGAACCACTGCCGCGCGCGGCGCGCGCCCAAATCGCCCAAGAGCCCAAGGGCCCCCAAGGGCCCCAGGCCCTCAGGCCCCAGGCCCCCAGGCCCCAGCGCCCCAGGCCCCAGCGCCCCAGCGCCCCAGCGCCCAGCGCGGGCGCGGGCGGGCGCGCCGCGCGCGCGCGCGTGTGATTTTTATAGGGCGGTGGTCGGAATCGGGTCGTCGCCGGCCGGAAAACGGGTCATCGATGGCGGCGTTACTTCGGGCCGTGAGGCCCCCCACGTTAGTCCGAGCGTAGCAGCAGCCCCCGCGGCAGGCCTATGGGCGCCAGCCAGCGCGCCCCATGGCCACCCCCCTAAAGAGCTATAAGTGTTATTGCAGCTCTGGCAGGGGTAGACACTACTAGGTCCCAGCTGTCACCCCCCTCTAAAAAATTCATTTCTTGGTATTTTGAGCTGAAATTTTGCACATAGGTTGGCAAAAATCCAATCCACCTTTATAAATTTTCCCAGATTTTTTCGAGGTCGGGAAGTATTTTTTTTTATTTTCCTACCATTGAAAATCAAGGAAATACGCAAAAATAGGAACCGGCCCGGAATGACCCCAAATTCGGCTGGCAAGCCTCACAAAAATATGGCTGATTTTACTGGATTGGTTTCACGTGGAAAGCACGACGTTTTTCTTGGCGGGATGCGGGAAAACCGCAGCGCGCATGCGCGGCCAGCGAGGAGCCGGAAAACTCTTGCTTTCACGGTCTTGGCCTCCCCTCACCACCATGGCAGGCCTCTAATCCCCCCCATCAGCAGTTGTAGCCGATAGGGCAGTGATTTGAACGACGCCGCCGGGTAATCGCACCGGCCGACGCGGGGAGAAGAGATCTCTTCTTCCAAGATAGCGAACAACACATCGGGAGTTATGTTGATAGGGCAGAGAATTGAATGACTCGTTGCGGGCAGCCAGCTGATAGGGCCTCCAGCTGCACAAATCCGCGCTGCCGATTTTTCCGACGTTGCCGATTTGTCTGAACAGCCCCTCGTTCGTCCGCGCTGCCGATTCCAACACTGCCCTGCTGTGTCTGAACAGCCCCTGTTTCGTCAGCGCGTCCCCTCGACGAATTTTCCTGCCTGGCCTGGACAGCCCAGCGTCCAGCCCGTGTTCGTCACCAAATCTGCGCTGCCGATTTTTCCCCGACGGCCTCCAGCTGCACAAATCCGCGCTGCCGATTTTTCCCACTGTTGGCATCGCTGCCGCTGCCCCTGCCCCAGCGTGTGCCTAGGCCCCCAGTCGTTTTCGTCACGCCTAGGACTATAAACAGTCCGGACTCATCGCCAGCACCGGCTGCCGATTCTGCCGACTTCGCCGATTTCGTCGGCGCTGCCGATTCCAGCACTGCCCGCTGTGTCTGAACAGCCCCTGCTTCGTCAGCGCATCCCCTTGACGAATTTTCCTGCCTGGCCTGGACAGCCCAGCGTCCAGCCCATGTTCGTCAAAAAATCTGCGCTGCCGATTTTCCCGGCTGTGGGCATCGCTGCCGCTGCCCCAGCGCGTGCCTAGGCCCCCAGTCTTTTTCGTCACGCCTAGGACTATAAACAGTCCAGACTCATCGCCAGCACCGGCTGCCGATTCTGCCGACTTTGCCGATTTCGTCGGCGCTGCCGATTCCAGCACTGCCCGCTGTGTCTGAACAGCCCCTGCTTCGTCAGCGCATCCCCTTGACGAATTTTCCTGCCTGGCCTGGACAGCCCAGCGTCCAGC
>JAQIZT010000606.1:5000-7500 GCA_029228515.1 Populus alba x Populus x berolinensis | reverse complement strand
GCCTAGCCTCTCCCGCGCGGGGGGCAGGCAAGAGCGCAGCTGCCCCGGGCCCGATGGCAGCCCCCCCGCGGGCAAGATAGCAAGCCAGCAGGGGCTGTTCGCGGTGCCGATATTTTCCACAGCTGGCATCGATTGCCGCTGCCACGGGCCCGAAGGGCAGCCCCCCCGCGGGCAAGATAGCAAGCCAGCAGGGGCTTGTCCGCGCTGCCGATATTTCCCACCGCTGGCATCGCTGCCGCTGCCACGGGCCCGCAATGGGCAGCCCCCGCGGGGGCAAGATAGCAAGCCAGCCGGGCTGTCCGCGCTGCCGATATTTCCCACCGCTGGCATCGGCTTGCCGCTGCCCCGGGCCCGAAGGCAGCCCCCCCGCGGCAAGATAGCAAGCCAGCAGGGGCTGTCCGCGCTGCCGATATTTCCCACCGCTGGCATCGCTGCCGCTGGCCGCACGGGCCCGAAAGGCAGCCCCCCCGCGGCAAGAGGCAAAGATAGCAAGCCAGCAGGGGCTGTCCGCGCTGCCGATATTTCCCACCGCTGGCATCGCTGACGCTGCCACGGGCCAGAAGGCTGCCCCCCTGCGGGCAAGATTAGCAAGCCAGCAGGGGCTGTCAGCGCTGCCGATATTTTCCACCGCTGGCATCGCTACCGCTGCCACGGGCCCGAAGCTAGCCCCCCCGCGGGCAAGATAGCAAGCTGAGTGGGGCTGTCCGCGCTGCCGATATTTCCCACCGCTGGCATCGCTGCCGCTGCCACGGGCCCGAAGGCAGCCCCCCCGCGGGCAAGATAGCAAGCCAGCAGGGCTGTCCGCGCTGCCGATATTTCCCACCGCTGGCATCGCTGCCGCTGCCACCGGGCCCGAAGGCAGCCCCCCCGCGGGCAAGATAGCAAGCCAGCAGGGGCTGTCCGCGCTGCCGATATTTCCCACCGCTGGCATCGCTGCCGCTGCCACGGGCCCGAAGGCAGCCCCCCCGCGGGCAAGATAGCAAGCCAGCAGGGGCTGTCCGCGCTGCCGATATTTCCCACCGCTGGCATCGCTGCCGCTGCCACGGGCCCGAAGGCAGCCCCCCCGCGGGCAAGATAGCAAGCCAGCAGGGGCTGTCCGCGCTGCCGATATTTCCCACCGCTGGCATCGCTGCCGCTGCCACGGCCCGAAGGCAGCCCCCCCGCGGCAAGATAGCAAGCCAGCAGGGGCTGTCCGCGCTGCCGATATTTCCCACCGCTGGCATCGCTGCCGCTGCCACGGGCCCGAAGGCAGCCCCCGCGGGCAAGATAGCAAGCCAGCAGGGGCTGTCCGCGCTGCCGATATTTCCCACCGCTGGCATCGCTGCCGCTGCCACGGGCCCGAAGGCAGCCCCCCCGCGGGCAAGATAGCAAGCCAGCAGGGGCTGTCCGCGCTGCCGATATTTCCCACCGCTGGCATCGCTGCCGCTGCCACGGCCCGAAGGCAGCCCCCCGCGGGCAAGATAGCAAGCCAGCAGGGGCTGTCCGCGCTGCCGATATTTCCCACCGCTGGCATCGCTGCCGCTGCCACGCCCGAAGGCAGCCCCCCCGCGGGCAAGATAGCAAGCCAGCAGGGGCTGTCCGCGCTGCCGATATTTCCCACCGCTGGCATCGCTGCCGCTGCCACCGGGCCCGAAGGCAGCCCCCCCGCGGGCAAGATAGCAAGCCAGCAGGGGCTGTCCGCGCTGCCGATATTTCCCACCGCTGGCATCGCTGCCGCTGCCACGGGCCCGAAGGCAGCCCCCCCGCGGCAAGATAGCAAGCCAGCAGGGCTGTCCGCGCTGCCGATATTTCCCACCGCTGGCATCGCTGCCGCTGCCACGGGCCCGAAGGCAGCCCCCCCGCGGGCAAGATAGCAAGCCAGCAGGGGCTGTCCGCGCTGCCGATATTTCCCACCGCTGGCATCGCTGCCGCTGCCACGGGCCCGAAGGCAGCCCCCCCGCGGGCAAGATAGCAAGCCAGCAGGGGCTGTCCGCGCTGCCGATATTTCCCACCGCTGGCATCGCTGCCGCTGCCCCGGGCCGAAGGCAGCCCCCCCGCGGGCAAGATAGCAAGCCAGCAGGGGCTGTCCGCGCTGCCGATATTTCCCACCGCTGGCATCGCTGCCGCTGCCACGGGCCCGAAGGCAGCCCCCCCGCGGGCAAGATAGCAAGCCAGCAGGGGCTGTCCGCGCTGCCGATATTTCCCACCGCTGGCATCGCTGCCGCTGCCACGGGCCCGAAGGCAGCCCCCCCGCGGGCAAGATAGCAAGCCAGCAGGGCTGTCCCCGCGTCAGCCCCCGTTGCCGTGAGCCTACCCCCTAGACGAATTTTCCTGCCAGGCCTGGCCAGCCCAGCGTCCAGCCCGTGTTCGTCAACAAATCTGCGCTGCCGATTTTCCGCGACGGGCCTCCAGCGGCATTTACCGCGCTGCCGATTTTTCCCACTGTTGTTATCGCTGCCGCTGCCCCAGCGTGTGCCTAGCCTCACCCGCGCGGGGGGCAGGCAAGAGCGCAGGGGGCCAG
>JAQIZT010000605.1:10000-15000 GCA_029228515.1 Populus alba x Populus x berolinensis | reverse complement strand
GGTGACGCGCTGACGAAACATGGGGCATTGTATCTTGACACAGCAGGCAGTGTTGGAATCCGGCAGCGCGATCCACGATACGCGGGGCTGTTCAGTACAAATCGGCAACGTCGGAAAAATCGGCAAAGCGACGGATTTGTGCTCTAGCTGGAATGGCCCTATCAGCTGGCTGCCCGCCATCAACGGACGCATTCAATTCTCAGCTTCCTATATCAACATTAACTCCCGATGTGTTGTTCGTCCTATCTTGGTAGAAGAGAATCTCTTCCCTCCCCGCGTCTGGCCGGGTGCGACTTACCCGAGCTTTAGGCGTCGTTCAATATCACTTGCCCTAATCGGCCACAACTGCTAGTTTTAGCTGGGGGGGATATTTAGAATGGTGCCGGCCATGGTGGTGAGGGGAGGCCTACAAGACCGTGAAAGCAAGAGTGCTTTCCCGGGGCTCCTCCGCGTTAGGCCGCGCCATAATGCAGCGCTGCCCGGTTTTCCCAGCATCCCCGCCAAGAAAACGTCGTGACTTTCCACCGTTGTGAGAACCAATCCAGTAAACTCAGCCTTTTTATCTTTTGTATATGTGGCCTTGCCCAAGACGAAATTTGGGGTCATTCCGGGCCATGGTTCCTATTTTTGCGTATTTCCTTGAATTTTTAATGGTTAGGAAAATAAAGAAAAAATACTCCCCTGACCTACCTCGAAAAAATCTCGGAAAATATTTATAAAGGTGGATTGGATTTTTTGCAACCTATGTGCAAAATTTCAGCTCAAAATACCAAGAAATGAATTTTTTAGAGTGGGGGTGACAGCTGGGGACCAGAAGTAGTGTCTGCCCCTTGCCAGAGCTGCATTAACACTTATAAGGCTCTTATAGGGGGTGTGCCCCCTCGATGGCCATGGCATGCGCGCTGGCTGGCTGCCCATAGGTCATGCCGCGGGTGGCATTTGGCGAGCTGCTACGCTTCGGACTACCGTGGCGGGGCCTCACTTGGCCTCCGAAGTAACGCCGACCTTCGACGACCCGTTTTCCGGCCGGCGACGACCCGATTCTCCGACCACCAGCCCTTTAAAAATCTCACGCTGTTCTATCTTTCTTTTCAGCGCCGCGCCCGCTTCCGCGCCCTGCTGCCCACAGCGTTCATAGCGACGTTGGCGTCTGGTGGCGCTGGGGCGGAGGGTCCTGGAGGCACCTTGGGGGCCTTGCGGACTCTGGGCGCTCCTTGGGGGGCCTTGGGCTCTACGCCAAATCTACGCTCTTTGCGCTCGCGCGGCAATGATTTTTCCATTGCCAGCGCTGCGCAAACGGGGGCTGAGCGACGGGAACAGCCCCTGCTGGCTGGCCTATCTTACCCGCGTGTGGGGGCTGCCTTCAGGGCCTTAGCCCCCTGCGCTCTTGCCTGCCCCCCGCGCGGGTGAGGCTAGGCACACGCTGGGGCAGCGGCAGCGATAACAACAGTGGGAAAAATCGGCAGCGCGGTAAATGCCGCTGGAGGCCCGTCGCGGAAAATCGGCAGCGCAGATTTGTTGACGAACACGGGCTGGACGCTGGGCTGGCCAGGCCTGGCAGGAAAATTCGTCTAGGGGGTAGGCTCACGGCAACGGGGGCTGACGCGGGGACAGCCCCTGCTGGCTTGCTATCTTGCCCGCGGGGGGGCTGCCGTCGGGCCCGGGGCAGCGGCAGCGATGCCAGCGGTGGGAAATATCGGCAGCGCGGACAGCCCCTGCTGGCTTGCTATCTTGCCCGCGGGGGGGCTGCCTTCGGGCCCGGGGCAGCGGCAGCGATGCCAGCGGTGGGAAATATCGGCAGCGCGGACAGCCCCTGCTGGCTTGCTATCTTGCCGCGGGGGGGCTGCCTTCGGGCCCGGGGCAGCGGCAGCGATGCCAGCGGTGGGAAATATCGGCAGCGCGGACAGCCCCTGCTGGCTTGCTATCTTGCCCGCGGGGGGGCTGCCTTCGGGCCCGTGGCAGCGGCAGCGATGCCAGCGGTGGGAAATATCGGCAGCGCGGACAGCCCCTGCTGGCTTGCTATCTTGCCCGCGGGGGGCTGCCTTCGGGCCCGTGGCAGCGGCAGCGATGCCAGCGGTGGGAAATATCGGCAGCGCGGACAGCCCTGCTGGCTTGCTATCTTGCCCGCGGGGGGGCTGCCTTCGGGCCCGGGGCAGCGGCAGCGATGCCAGCGGTGGGAAATATCGGCAGCGCGGACAGCCCCTGCTGGCTTGCTATCTTGCCCGCGGGGGGGCTGCCTTCGGGCCCGGGGCAGCGGCAGCGATGCCAGCGGTGGGAAATATCGGCAGCGCGGACAGCCCCTGCTGGCTTGCTATCTTGCCCGCGGGGGGGCTGCCTTCGGGCCCGTGGCAGCGGCAGCGATGCCAGCGGTGGGAAATATCGGCAGCGCGGACAGCCCCTGCTGGCTTGCTATCTTGCCCGCGGGGGGGCTGCCTTCGGGCCCGGGGCAGCGGCAGCGATGCCAGCGGTGGGAAATATCGGCAGCGCGGACAGCCCCTGCTGGCTTGCTATCTTGCCCGCGGGGGGGCTGCCTTCGGGCCGTGGCAGCGGCAGCGATGCCAGCGGTGGGAAATATCGGCAGCGCGGACAGCCCCTGCTGGCTTGCTATCTTGCCCGCGGGGGGGCTGCCTTCGGGCCCGGGGCAGCGGCAGCGATGCCAGCGGTGGGAAATATCGGCAGCGCGGACAGCCCCTGCTGGCTTGCTATCTTGCCCGCGGGGGGCTGCCTTCGGGCCCGTGGGCAGCGGCAGCGATGCCAGCGGTGGGAAATATCGGCAGCGCGGACAGCCCCTGCTGGCTTGCTATCTTGCCCGCGGGGGGGCTGCCTTCGGGCCCGTGGCAGCGGCAGCGATGCCAGCGGTGGGAAATATCGGCAGCGCGGACAGCCCCTGCTGGCTTGCTATCTTGCCCGCGGGGGGGCTGCCTTCGGGCCCGTGGCAGCGGCAGCGATGCCAGCGGTGGGAAATATCGGCAGCGCGGACAGCCCCTGCTGGCTTGCTATCTTGCCGCGGGGGGGCTGCCTTCGGGCCCGGGGCAGCGGCAGCGATGCCAGCGGTGGGAAATATCGGCAGCGCGGACAGCCCCTGCTGGCTTGCTATCTTGCCCGCGGGGGGGCTGCCTTCGGGCCCGTGGCAGCGGCAGCGATGCCAGCGGTGGGAAATATCGGCAGCGCGGACAGCCCCTGCTGGCTTGCTATCTTGCCCGCGGGGGGGCTGCCTTCGGGCCCGTGGCAGCGGCAGCGATGCCAGCGGTGGGAAATATCGGCAGCGCGGACAGCCCCTGCTGGCTTGCTATCTTGCCCGCGGGGGGGCTGCCTTCGGGCCCGTGGCAGCGGCAGCGATGCCAGCGGTGGGAAATATCGGCAGCGCGGACAGCCCCTGCTGGCTTGCTATCTTGCCCGCGGGGGGGCTGCCTTCGGGCCCGTGGCAGCGGCAGCGATGCCAGCGGTGGGAAATATCGGCAGCGCGGACAGCCCTGCTGGCTTGCTATCTTGCCCGCGGGGGGCTGCCTTCGGGCCCGGGCAGCGGCAGCGATGCCAGCGGTGGGAAATATCGGCAGCGCGGACAGCCCCTGCTGGCTTGCTATCTTGCCGGGGGGGCTGCCTTCGGGCCGGGGCAGCGGCAGCGATGCCAGCGGTGGGAAATATCGGCAGCGCGGACAGCCCCTGCTGGCTTGCTATCTTGCCCGCGGGGGGGCTGCCTTCGGGCCCGTGGCAGCGGCAGCGATGCCAGCGGTGGGAAATATCGGCAGCGCGGACAGCCCCTGCTGGCTTGCTATCTTGCCCGCGGGGGGGCTGCCTTCGGGCCCGGGGCAGCGGCAGCGATGCCAGCGGTGGGAAATATCGGCAGCGCGGACAGCCCCTGCTGGCTTGCTATCTTGCCCGCGGGGGGGCTGCCTTCGGGCCCGTGGCAGCGGCAGCGATGCCAGCGGTGGGAAATATCGGCAGCGCGGACAGCCCCTGCTGGCTTGCTATCTTGCCCGCGGGGGGGCTGCCTTCGGGCCCGGGGCAGCTGCGCTCTTGCCTGCCCCCCGCGCGGGAGAGGCTAGGCGCTGCTGGGGCCAGCCCGACGTCGCTGGCCGCGCATGCGCGCTGCCGGTTTTCTCGCATCCCGCCAAGAAAACGTCGTGCGTTCCACATGAAACCAATCCAGTAAAATCAGCCATATTTTTGTGAGGCTGCCAGCCAAATTTGGGGTCATTCCGGGCCGGTTCCTATTTTTGCGTATTTCCTTGATTTTTAATGGTAGGAAAATAAAATAAAATACTTCCCGACCTCGAAAAAATCTGGGAAAATTTATAAAGTTGGATTGGATTTTTGCCAGCCTATGTGCAAAATTTCAGCTCAAAATACCAAGAAATGAATTTTTTAGAGGGGGGGTGACAGCTGGGACCTAGTAGTGTCTACCCCTGCCAGAGCTGCAATAACACTTATAGCTCTTTAGGGGGGCCCCCTGACTGGCCATGGGGCGCGCTGGCTGGCGCCCATAGGCCTGCCGCGGGGGATTTGTGGGCTGCTGCTATACTCGGACTAACGTGGGGGGCCTCATGGCCCGAAGTAACGCCGCCATCGATGACCCGTTTTCCGGCCGGCGACGACCCGATTCCGGCCACCGTCCCTGTGACCCGCTCCAAGCCGTTGGGCGCGTTGGGGCTGCTTATCCGCGGCTGCGGGCGCGCACGCACTCTGATTTGCCAGCGCTCGTGCCAACCAATAGGCAGCCCCAACGCGCCCAACGGCTTGGCGCGACGTCACGATTCCGGCCACCGTCCCCGGGACCCGCTCCAAGCCGTTGGGCGCGTTGGGGCTGCTTATCCGCGGCGTGGGCGTGGGGCCTTAACAAGCCGCGCTCGTTCCAAGGTGCTGGCAGCCGACGCGCGCCTCTCAGCTTGCCGCGACGTCCCGGTGGCGGTGGCCGGAATCCCTTCCCGTCACCCGCTCCAAGCCGTTGGGCGCGTTGGGGCTGCTTATCCGCGGTCTCGGGCGTGGGGCCTTAACAGGAT
>JAQIZT010000604.1:17500-20617 GCA_029228515.1 Populus alba x Populus x berolinensis | reverse complement strand
CCCCGACTGGCCATGGGGCGCGCTGGCTGGCGCCCATAGGGCCTGCCGCGGGGGATTTGCGAGCTGCTGCTACACACGTGGGGGGCCTCACGGCCCGAAGTAACGCCGCCATCGATGACCCGTTTTCCGGACGGCGACGACCCGATTTCGACCACCGCCCTATAAAAATCACACGCGCGCGCCCGCCCGCGCCCGCTGCCCGCGTCTGCGCTTGGCGCTGGGGCGCTGGGGCCTGAGGGTCCTGGGGCCCTTGGGGGCCCTTGGGCTCTTGGGCGATTGGCGCGCTGCGCTGCTGCGCGCGGCAATGATTTTCCATGCCGCGCTGCAGCAACGGGGGCTGACGCGGGGACAGCCCCTGCTGGCTGGCTATCTTACCGCGGGGGGGCTGCCTTCGGGCCTTGCCCCTGCGCTCTTGCCTGCCCCCCCGCGCGGGAGAGGCTACGCACCACTCTGCGGCTCAGCGATGCCAGCAGTGGGAAAAATCGGCAGCGCGGGACAGCCCCCTCTGGCTTGCTGTCGTGCCCGCGGGGGGGCTGCCTTCGGGCCCGGGGCAGCGGCAGCGATGCCAGAAGTGGGAAAAATCGGCAGCGCGGACAGCCCCCGCTGGCTTGCTGTCGTGCCCGCGGGGGGGCTGCCTTCGGGCCCGGGGCAAGCGGCAGAGATGCCAGCAGTGGGAAAAAATCGGCAGCGCGGACAGCCCCCGCTGGCTTGCTGTCGTGCCCGCGGGGGGGCTGCCTTCGGGCCCGTGGCAGCGGCAGCGATGCCAGCAGTGGGAAAAATCGGCAGCGCGGACAGCCCCCGCTGGCTTGCTGTCGTGCCCGCGGGGGGGCTGCCTTCGGGCCCGGGGCAGCGGCAGCGATGCCAGCAGTGGGAAAAATCGGCAGCGCGGACAGCCCCCGCTGGCTTGCTGTCGTGCCAGCGGGGGGGCTGCCTTCGGGCCCGGGGCAGCGGCAGCGATGCCAGCAGTGGGAAAAATCGGCAGCGCGGACAGCCCCGCTGGCTTGCTGTCGTGCCCGCTGGGGGGCTGCCTTCGGGCCCGGGGCAGCGGCAGCGATGCCCAGCAGTGGGAAAAATCGGCAGCGCGGACAGCCCCGCTGGCTTGCTGTCGTGCCCGCGGGGGGGCTGCCTTCGGGCCCGGGGCAGCGGCAGCGATGCCAGCAGTGGCCAGCAGTGGGAAAAATCGGCAGCGCGGACAGCCCCGCTGGCTTGCGTGTCGTGCCCGCGGGGGGGCTGCCTTCGGGCCCGGGGCAGCGGCAGCGATGCCAGCAGTGGGAAAAATCGGCAGCGCGGACAGCCCCCGCTGGCTTGCTGTCTTGCCCGCGGGGGGCTGCCTTCGGGCCCGGGGCCCCTGCGCTCTTGCCTGCCCCCCGCGCGGGAGAGGCTAGGCGCTGCTGGGGCCAGCCCGACGTCGCTGGCCGCGCATGCGCGCTGCCGGTTTTCTCGCATCCCGCCAAGAAAACGTCGTGCTTTCCACATGAAACCAATCAGTAAAAATCAGCCATATTTTTGTGAGGCTGCCAGCCGAATTTGGGGTCATTCCGGGCCGGTTCCTATTTTTGCGTATTTCCTTGATTTTTAATGGTAGGAAAATAAAAAAAAATACTTCCCGACCTCGAAAAAATCTGGGAAAATTTATAAAGTTTGGATTGGATTTTTTCCAAACATATGTGCAAAATTTCAGCTCAAAATACCAAGAAATGAATTTTTTAGAGGGGGGGTGACAGCTGGGACCTAGTAGTGTCTACCCCTGCCAGAGCTGCAATAACACTTATAGCTCTTTAGGGGGGGTGCCCCCTGGCTGGCCATGGGGCGCGCTGGCTGGCGCCCATAGGCCTGCCGCGGGGGATTTGTGGGCTGCTGCTATGCTCGGACTAAGTGGGGGGCCTCATGGCCCGAAGTAACGCCGCCATCGATGACCCGTTTTCCGGCCGGCGACGACCCGATTCCGGCCACCGTCCTGTGACCCGCTCCAAGCCGTTGGGCGCGTTGGGGCTGCTTATCCGCGGCTGCGGGCGCGCACGCACTCTGATTTGCCAGCGCTCGTGCCAACCAATAGGCAGCCCCAACGCGCCCAACGGCTTGGCGCGACGTCACGATTCCGGCCACCGTCCCTGTGACCCGCTCCAAGCCGTTGGCGCGTTGGGGCTGCTTATCCGCGGCTGCGGGCGCGCACGCACTCTGATTTGCCAGCGCTCGTGCCAACCAATAGGCAGCCCCAACGCGCCCAACGGCTTGGCGCGACGTCACGATTCCGGCCACCGTCCCTGTGACCCGCTCCAAGCCGTTGGGCGCGTTGGGGCTGCTTATCCGCGGCTGCGGGCGCGCACGCACTCTGATTTGCCAGCGCTCGTGCCAACCAATAGGCAGCCCCAACGCGCCCAACGGCTTGGCGCGACGTCACGATTCCGGCCACCGTCCCTGTGACCCGCTCCAAGCCGTTGGGCGCGTTGGGGCTGCTTATCGCGGCTGCGGGCGCGCACGCACTCTGATTTGCCAGCGCTCGTGCCAACCAATAGGCAGCCCCAACGCGCCCAACGGCTTGGCGCGACGTCACGATTCCGGCCACCGTCCCTGTGACCCGCTCCAAGCCGTTGGGCGCGTTGGGGCTGCTTATCCGCGGCTGCGGGCGCGCACGCACTCTGATTTGCCAGCGCTCGTGCCAACCAATAGGCAGCCCCAACGCGCCCAACGGCTTGGCGCGACGTCACGATTCCGGCCACCGTCCCCGGGACCCGCTCCAAGCCGTTGGGCGCGTTGGGGCTGCTTATCCGCGGCGTGGGCGTGGGGCCTTAACAAGCCGCGCTCGTTCCAAGGTGCTGGCAGCTGACGCGCGCCTCTCAGCTTGCCGCGACGTCCCGGTGGCGGTGGCCGGAATCCCTGCCCGTCACCCGCTCCAAGCCGTTGGGCGCGTTGGGGCTGCTTATCCGCGGTCTCGGGCGTGGGGCCTTAACAGGATTCCCCTCGTGCCAAGGTGCTGGCAGCCCCAACGCGCCCAACGGCTTGGCGCTACGTAACGGCGACGTCCTGATTCCGGCCACCGCTGCCGTGACCCGCTCCAAGCCGTTGGGCGCGTTGGGGCTGCTTATCCGCGGTCTCGGGTTGTGGGGCCTTAACAGG
>JAQIZT010000604.1:7500-12500 GCA_029228515.1 Populus alba x Populus x berolinensis | reverse complement strand
GAAGGCCGAAGAGGGGAAAGTTTCCATGAGAAACGGCACTTTACACCATGGGTTAGATCGAATCGCAAAGAGACGGGGGAAGCCCGTCCGACAACGCGCGTTCGCGCGCAAGCCTTTCGAAAGGGAATCGGGTTTAAAATTCCTGAAAAACCGGGACGTGGCGGCTGACGGCAACGTTAGGGAAGATCCGGAGACGTCGGCGGGGGAGCCTACGGGAAGAGTTATCTTTTCTTTTTTAACAGCCCGCGCCACCCTAGGAAAGCGAGCAAGAGCCGGAGGTAGGGTCCAGCGGCTGGAAGAGCACCGCAACGTCGCGTGGTGTCCGGTGCGCCCCACAAAGGCGGCCCTTGAAAATCCGGAGGACCGAGTGCCTCCCACTCCTCGTGACTCGTTACTCAAGACCCGCATCAGGATCTCCATAGGTGAACTCCTCAGGTCGAATGGAACAATGTAGGCAAGGGAAGATCGGCAAAATGGATTCCGTAACCTCAGGGAAAAGGATTGATCTGAGTGCTGGGCTCTGGGGTCCCCAGTCCAGAACCCGTCGGCTGTCGGTGGACTGCTCCGAGCTGCTCCCGCGGCGAGAGCGGGTCGTACGCGATGCCGGCCGGGGAACCGACCTGGGAACGGCCCCTTCGGGGGCCTTCCCCGGGCGTCGAACAGTCGACACAGAACTGGTACGGACCAAGGGAATCCGATCTGTTTAATTAAAACAAAGCATATGTCGATGGTCCCTGCGTATGCTCACGCAATGTGATTCCAGCCCAGTGCTCTGAATGTCAAAGAGAAGAATTTCAAACCAAGCGCGGGTAAACGACGGGAGTAACTATGACTACTCTTCAGAAGCCAAATGCTTCGACATCTAATTGATGACGCGCATAGAATGGACTAACGAGATTCCCACTGTCCCTGTCTACTATCCAGCTAAAAAAAAAGAAATAAAAAAAAAATAAAAATAAAAAAAAAAAAAAAAAAAAATAAAAACAAAAAAAAAAAAAAAAGAAACCACAGCCAAAGGAACGGGCCTTGGGCGGAATCATCGGGGAAAGGAAACCCTGATGAGCTAGACTCTAGTCCTACTTTGTGAAAATGACTATGAGAGGTGTAGGATAAGTGGTAGCATCGGCCGAAGGTTGAAATACCACTACTTTTAACGTTATTTTACTTATTCCGTGAATCGGAGGCGTGGCGCTGCCCCTCTTTTTGGACCCAAGGCCGCTTCGTCGGCCGATCCGGGCGGAAGACATTGTCAGAGTGGGGAGTTTTGCTGGGGCGTCACATCTGTTAAAAGATAACGCAGGTGTCCAAAAGATGAGCTCAAACGAGAACAGAAATCTCGTGTGGAACAAAAGGGTAAAAGCTCTGTTTGATTTCTGATTTCCAGTACGAATACGAACCGTGAAAGCGTGGCCTATCGATCCATTAGACCTTCGGAATTTGAAAGCTAGAAGTGTCAGAAAAGTTACCACAAGGATATACTGGCTTGTGGCCGCCAAGGCCCGTTTCATAGCGACGTTGCTTTTTTTGATCCTTCGATGTCGGCTCTCCTTATCATTGTGAAGCAGAATTCACCAAAGTTGGATTGTTAACCCACCAATAGGGAACGTGAGCTGGGTTTAGACGCGTCGCGAGACAGGTATTTAGTTTTACCCTACTGATGACAGTGTCGCAAATAGTAATACCAACCTAGTACGAGAGGGAACCGTTGATTCGCTACAATTGGTCATCGCGCTTGGTTGAAAAGGCCAGTGGCGCTAAGCTACCGTGCTTTGGATTATGACTGAACGCCTCTAAGTCAGAATCCGGGCTAGATGCGACGCGTGCGCACCCCCGTCTCGATTTGCCGACCTGCAGTAGGGGCCTCCTTGTCCCCCGGAGGCACGTGCCTGTTGGCCAAGCCCTCACGCGGCGAAAGAGCCTCGCGGCCCGCCTAGAAGTAGCAATTCCCACCGAGCGGCGGGTAGAATCCTTTGCAGAACGACTTAAATACGCGACGGGGTATTGTAAGTGGCAGAGTGGACCTGCTAGCCACGATCCACTGATATTCAGCCCCATGTCGCACCGATTCGTCCCCCCCCCCGGCTCCTCTAGGGGCACGGCGTCGAGGGAGGCTGGGATGGGTATGGGACCGGGAACAAAGCGCTCCCGGGATCTCGGGACTGGATAGTCCAAGGCTTGAAGAGAAAGACTGTTGGTCTAGACATCAGGGCAGTGGCAGCCATGCCACCAAAGGGAAAGATCGGCATCGCAGATTTGTGCAAGCTGCAGGCCCGTCGTGGAAGATCGGAGGCGCAGATTGCTTGAATGAACACGGGCTGGACGCTGGGCTGTCGCAGGCCAGGCAGGAAAATTCGTCGAGGGGATGCGCCGACGAAACATGGGCTGTTCGGGACACAGTCAGGCAGTGGCTGGAATCGGGCAGCGCCGACGAATAATCGGCAAAGTCGTCGAAATCGGCAGCAGGTGCTGACGATGAGTCCGGACGGATTTATAGTCCCAGGGCTTGACGAAAACGACTGGGGCCTAGACACACGCTGGGGCAGTGTGGGAAAAATCGGCAGCGCAAATGTTTTTGACGAACATGGGCTGGACGCTGGGCTGTCCAGGCCAGGCAGGAAAAATCGTCGAGGCGACGCGCTGACGAAGCAAGGGGCTAGTTCAGACACAGCGGGCAGTGGTGGAAAACGCAGCGCCGAACGAAATCGGACAGAATCGGCAGCCGGTGCTGGCGATGAGTCTGGACTTTTTATAGTCCCTAAGGCTTGACGAAAAAGACTGGGGGGCCTAGGCAGGGGCAGCGATGCCAACAGTTGGGAAAAATATCGGCTGAGCGCGGAGATTGCCGGCCGCTGGAGGCCCGTCGGGGAAAATCGGCAGCACCAGATTTGTTTGACGAACCACGGGCTGGAACGCTGGGACTGTCTAGGCCAGGCAGGCAAAATTCGTCAAGGGGACGCCGCTGACGAAACAGGTACTGTTCATACAACCAGCAGGCAGTGTTGGAATCGACAGCACGCCGACGAAATCGGAGAAGTCGGCAGAAACGGCAGCCAGTTGCTTGCGATGAGTCCGGACGATTTAAATAGTCCCAGGCTTGACGGAAACGACTGGGTGCCTAGACACACACTGGGGCAGTGGCAGCTATGCCAACAGTGGGAAAAATCGTCATGCGCAGCTTTTTTGACGGAAACGGAAAATAAACTACCAAAGAAAGCTAATATAAAAAATGAATCTAAAGAAACATATTGGCTGGACGCTGGGCTTGTCCAGGCCAGTCAGGAAAAAATCCGTCCAAGGGGAAGCGCTAGACGAAGCAGGGGCAGTTCAGGACACAAGACGGGCAGTGGTTTGGAATCGGCAGCAGCCGACCGAAATGGGAGAAGTCGGCAGAATCGACAGCCGGTTGCTAGGCGATTGAGTCCTTGACTGTTTAGAGTCCTAGGCGTGACGAAAAAACCTGGGGGCCTAGGCAAAGCGGCAGCTGATGCCAACAGTGGGAAAAATCGGCAGCGCTGAGATCCGCAGCTAGGAGGCCCGTCGGGGAAAATCGGCAGCGCAGAATTGTTTGTCGAACGACGGAGCAGGACGCTGGACTGTCGAGGCCAGGCATGAAAATTCGTCAAGGGGACGCGCTTACGAAACAGGGGCTGTTCAGTACACAGCAGGCAGTGTTGGAATCAGCAGCGCGGACGAACGAGTGGCTGTTCAGACAAATCGGGCAACGTCGGAAATAATCGGCAGCGCGGATTTGTGCCAGCTGGAGGCCCTAATCAGCTGGCTGCCCGCAACGAGACAGTCAATACTCTGCCCTATCAACATAACTCCCGATGTGTTGTTCGCTATCTTGGAAGAAGAGATCACTTCCCCTCCCCGCGTCGGCCGAGTGCGATTACCCGGCGGCATCGTTCAAATCACTTCCTCTATCGGCCACAACTGCAGATGGGGTGGGATTATGAAGGCCAGCCATGGTGGTGAGGGGAGGCCTAAACCGTGAAAGCAAGAGTTTTTCCCGGGGCTCCTCCGGTGGCCGCGGCATGCGCGCTGCCAGGTTTTCCCGCATCCCGCCAAGAAAACTTCATGCTTCCCACTGTGAAATCAATCCAGTAAAATCCAGCCATATATTTAGTAGAGGCAGCAACGCCCCGAATTTGGGGTCATTCCGGGCCGGTTCCTAATTTTGCCGTATTTCCTTGCTTTTTAATGGTAGGGAAATAAAAAAAAATACTTCCCGACCTCGAAAAAAAATCTGGGAAAAATTATAAAGGTGGGATGGATTTTTGCCAACCTATGTGCCAAATTTCAGCTCAAAATAACCAAGAAATGAATTTTTTTTTAGAGGGTGGGTGACAGCCTGGGACCACTAGTAGAGACTGCCCCTGGCCCAGCTTGTCAATAACACCTTATAGCTCTTTAGGGGGGTGCCCTCCCGACTGGCCATGGGGCGCGCGGACTGGCGCCCATATAGGCCTGCCGCGGGGGATTTGCTAGCTGCTGCAACACACCGTGGGGGGCCTCACGGCCCCCTAAGTAACGCCGCCATCGATGACCCGTTTTCCGGCCGCCGACGACCCGATTCCGACACACACGCCCTATAAAAATCACAAGCCATAGCGAGGCGCGCGCTCCGCACCCGCCGCCCGCGCCCGCAGTCTGCTGCGCTTATGGCGCTGGGGCGCTGGGTTCCTGAGGGCCTGGGGCCCTTGGGGGCCCTTGGGCTCTTGGGCAATTGGCGCGCGCGCGCGCGCTAGGCAAATAGGATTTCCATGCCAGCGCTAAAAACTGCCACCGGGGCTGACTGCAGGGACAGCCCCTGCTGGCTGGCGTATCTTACCCCGCGGGGGGGCTTCCTTCGGGCCTTGCCCCCTGCGCTCTTGCCTGCCCCCCGCGCGGGAGAGGCTACGCACACTCTGCGGCAGCGATGCCAGCAGTGGGAAAAATCGGCAGCGCGGACAGCCCCCGCTGGCTTGCTGTCGTGCCCGCGGGGGGGCTGCCTTCGGGCC
>JAQIZT010000603.1:15000-17500 GCA_029228515.1 Populus alba x Populus x berolinensis | reverse complement strand
AGCAGCCCCAACGCGCCCAACGGCTTGGAGCGGGTCACAGGGACGGTGGCCGGAATCGTGACGTCGCGCCAAGCCGTTGGGCGCGTTGGGGCTGCCTATTGGTTGGCAGAGCGCTGGCAAATCAGAGTGCGTGCGCGCCCGCAGCCGCGGATAAGCAGCCCCAACGCGCCAACGGCTTGGAGCGGGTCACAGGGACGGTGGCCGGAATCGTGACGTCGCGCCAAGCCGTTGGGCGCGTTGGGGCTGCCTATTGGTTGGCACGAGCGCTGGCAAATCAGAGTGCGTGCGCGCCCGCAGCCGCGGATAAGCAGCCCCAACGCGCCCAACGGCTTGGAGCGGGTCACAGGGACGGTGGCCGGAATCGTGACGTCGCGCCAAGCCGTTGGGCGCGTTGGGGCTGCCTATTGGTTGGCACGAGCGCTGGCAAATCAGAGTGCGTGCGCGCCCGCAGCCGCGGATAAGCAGCCCCAACGCGCCCAACGGCTTGGAGCGGGTCACAGGGACGGTGGCCGGAATCGGGTCGTCGCCGGCCGGAAAACGGGTCATCGATGGCGGCGTTACTTCGGGCCATGAGGCCCCACGTTAGTCCGAGCATTAGCAGCAGCCCACAAATCCCCCGCGGCAGGCCTATGGGCGCCAGCCAGCGCGCCCCATGGCCAGCCAGGGGGCACCCCCCTAAAGAGCTATAAGTGTTATTGCAGCTCTGGCAGGGGTAGACACTACTAGGTCCCAGCTGTCACCCCCCCTCTAAAAAATTCATTTCTTGGTATTTTGAGCTGAAATTTTGCACATATGTTGGAAAAAATCCAATCCAACTTTATAAATTTTCCCAGATTTTTTCGAGGTCGGGAAGTATTTTTTTTTATTTTCCAACCATTAAAAATCAAGGAAATACGCAAAAATAGGAACCGGCCCGGAATGACCCCAAATTCGGCTGGCAGCCTCACAAAAATATGGCTGATTTTACTGGATTGGTTTCATGTGGAAAGCACGACGTTTTCTTGGCGGGATGCGAGAAAACCGGCAGCGCGCATGCGCGGCCAGCGACGTCGGGCTGGCCCCCGCAGCGCCTAGCCTCTCCCGCGCGGGGGGCAGGCAAGAGCGCAGGGGCCCCGGGCCCGAAGGCAGCCCCCCCGCGGGCAAGACAGCAAGCCAGCGGGGGCTGTCCGCGCTGCCGATTTTTCCCACTGCTGGCATCGCTGCCGCTGCCCCGGGCCCGAAGGCAGCCCCCCCGCGGGCACGACAGCAAGCCAGCGGGGGCTGTCCGCGCTGCCGATTTTTCCCACTGCTGGCATCGCTGCCGCTGCCCCGGGCCCGAAGGCAGCCCCCCCGCGGGCACGACAGCAAGCCAGCGGGGGCTGTCCGCGCTGCCGATTTTTCCCACTGCTGGCATCGCTGCCGCTGCCCGGGCCCGAAGGCAGCCCCCCCGCGGGCACGACAGCAAGCCAGCGGGGGCTGTCCGCGCTGCCGATTTTTCCCACTGCTGGCATCGCTGCCGCTGCCCCGGGCCCGAAGGCAGCCCCCCCGCGGGCACGACAGCAAGCCAGCGGGGGCTGTCCGCGCTGCCGATTTTTCCCACTGCTGGCATCGCTGCCGCTGCCCCGGGCCCGAAGGCAGCCCCCCCGCGGGCACGACAGCAAGCCAGCGGGGGCTGTCCGCGCTGCCGATTTTTCCCACTGCTGGCATCGCTGCCGCTGCCCGGGCCCGAAGGCAGCCCCCCCGCGGGCACGACAGCAAGCCAGCGGGGGCTGTCCGCGCTGCCGATTTTTCCCACTGCTGGCATCGCTGCCGCTGCCCCGGGCCCGAAGGCAGCCCCCCCGCGGGCACGACAGCAAGCCAGCGGGGGCTGTCCGCGCTGCCGATGTTTCCCACTGCTGGCATCGCTGCCGCTGCCCCGGGCCCGAAGGCAGCCCCCCCGCGGGCACGACAGCAAGCCAGAGGGGGCTGTCCGCGCTGCCGATTTTTCCCACTGCTGGCATCGCTGCCGCAGAGTGTGCGTAGGCCTCTCCCGCGCGGGGGGCAGGCAAGAGCGCAGGGGGGCAAGGCCCGAAGGCAGCCCCCCCGCGGGTAAGATAGCCAGCCAGCAGGGGCTGTCCCCGCGTCAGCCCCCGTTGCGACAGCGCGGCATGGAAATCATTGCCGCGCGCGCGCGCGCCCAATCGCCCAAGAGCCCAAGGGCCCCCAAGGGCCCCAGGCCCTCAGGCCCCAGCGCCCCAGCGCCAAGCGCAGACGCGGGCGCGGGCGCGGGCGGGCGCGCGGTGTGATTTTTATAGGGCGGTGGTCGGAATCGGGTCGTCGCCTGGCCGGAAAACGGGTCATCGATGGCGGCGTTACTTCGGGCCGTGAGGCCCCCCACGTGTGTAGCAGCAGCTCGCAAATCCCCCGCGGCAGGCCTATGGGCGCCAGCCAGCGCGCCCCATGGCCAGTCGGGGGGCACCCCCCTAAAGAGCTATAAGTGTTATTGCAGCTCTGGCAGGGGCAGACACTACTAGGTCCCAGC
>JAQIZT010000603.1:0-7500 GCA_029228515.1 Populus alba x Populus x berolinensis | reverse complement strand
TTCCGTTTCTTGATTAATGAAAACAATCCTTGGCAAATGCTTTCGCGCGTTGTCTTCGGTGCTTTCATAAATTCCAAGAATTTCAAATTTTCACCTCTGACTATGAAATTACGAATGCCCCCGACCTGTCCCCCCTGTTAATCATTTATCCGATCCCGAAGGCCTACACAATAGGATACGAAATCCTATGATGTTAATCCCATGCCTAATGTATCCAGAGCGTAGGCTTGCTTTGAAGCACTTCTAATTTTCTTCAAAGTAACAGTCAAGCACCGGAGGCACGACCCGGCCAGTAAGGCCAGGAGCGCCATCGCCGGTAGAGAGGGACGAGCGCGGACCGTGATGCAACACCTGAGGCGGACCGGCCGTAAACCCCAACCACCCAAAGTCCAAACTACGAGTCTTTTTTAACTGCAACAACTTAAATATACGCTATTGGGAGCTGGAAATTTACAGCAGGCTGCTGGCACCTAGAACTTGCCCTCCAATGGTATCCTGCGTTAAGGGATTTAAGATTGTACTCATTCCAAATTACCAGACTCGAAGAGCCCGGGTAATTGTTTATTTATTGTCACTACACTCCCCGTGTCAGGATTTGGGTAATTTGCGCGCCTGCTGGCCTTCTCTTGGATGTGGTAGCCGTTTCTCAAAGGCTTCCCTCTCCTCTCCGCTCCGGTAATCGAACCCTAATTCTCCGTCCACCACGTCACCACCATGGTAGGCCTCTATCCTACCATCGAAAGTTGATAAGGGCTGAAAATTTGAATGATGCGGTCGCCAGCAACGATGGCCGTTAGCAGAATCCCGTCGAGTTATCATGAAATCAATCAGCAGCAACGGTCCAGAGGCCCGCGTCGCCCTATTTATCTAATATAATGCGTCCCCCTTCCAAGAAAGTCGGTGGTTTTTTGGTTTGCACGTATTAGCTCTAGAATTACTACGGTTATCCGAGTAGCAAATACCATCAAACAAACTATAACTGATTTAATGAGCCATTCGCAGTTTCACAGTCTGAATTAGTTCATACTTACACATGCATGGCTTAATCTTTGAGACAAGCATATGATAATGGCAGGATCAACCAGGTAGCATTCCTTGGCGACACCACGACCCGCACGATCCCCGGACGCCGATGAGACGAGGGGCCGAGTCGGGCGAGGAAGTCGTTCTTATCGAGCACGAGCGGCTCGAACGGGACGGACGCGGGGGCGGAGGCCCCCGCGCCGGCGACGCGTTCCGCATCCGAACGCACGAGCGACCGCGCGTGGGCCAGTTCGGCGGGATTCCGCTCGACTGGAACACGGGGCGCCGCTGCTAGGTTCGCCCCGCGCCCCCGGGGAGGCGCGCGGCGGAGAGGGACAGCTTCAACATTCAAATTCCACCGAAGTGGGTACGCAGCACAGGAACCCCGCCTCGCCGCAAGGCACCCAAGGCCTTGGGCTGAGAGTGATGGGGGCAGCAGGCCGACAGTTCGGTGCACAAGCACGGAGCCTGCCGACCACGGACAGCCCAATTACCGCTCATGCGACTCTGCGTACACGCGACAACAATCCCGACGAGCGAACCACGGCCACGAGGGCAAATGGAAACACCCGAGAGAGATCGTGCCCGCACCGCTGGACGCGAAAGGATCTCGAAGGGACAAGCAACACGCCGCTGGGGGACGCGAAGGATCTCGAAGGGACAAGCAACAAGCCGCGGGGGACGCGGGGGATCTCGAAGGGACACGCCACAAGCCGCGGGGGACGCGGCGGATCTCGAAGGGACAGGCCGCGGGGGGGAGCAACAGGGACATCATTCGGGGGGGCCATCTGCCTCAGCTCGGAAGACGGAGGCCAGGCCTCGGCAGCGGGCACATCGCGCAGGAGCTTGGGGATGGCGAGGAGAGCCAGCACCTTGGCACGAGCGCAGCAACTGAATGCGGCACGCCCACGCGGTACAGCTCTCCTCGCAACCCCCAAGCTCAGCGGTCCGCACCAGACACGTCGGCCAGGCCCCCAGCTTGCGAGCACAGGCAGAGGCCACCGCTGCCGTGACGTCGCGCCAAGCCGTTGGGCGCGTTGGGGCTGCCAGCACCTTGGCACGAGGGGAATCCTGTTAAGGCCCCACACCCGAGACCGCGGATAAGCAGCCCCAACGCGCCCAACGGCTTGGAGCGGGTCACGGCAGCGGTGGCCGGAATCAGGACGTCGCCGTTACGTAGCGCCAAGCCGTTGGGCGCGTTGGGGCTGCCAGCACCTTGGCACGAGGGGAATCCTGTTAAGGCCCCACGCCCGAGACCGCGGATAAGCAGCCCCAACGCGCCCAACGGCTTGGAGCGGGTGACGGGCAGGGATTCCGGCCACCGCCACCGGGACGTCGCGGCAAGCTGAGAGGCGCGCGTCAGCTGCCAGCACCTTGGAACGAGCGCGGCTTGTTAAGGCCCCACGCCCACGCCGCGGATAAGCAGCCCCAACGCGCCCAACGGCTTGGAGCGGGTCCCGGGGACGGTGGCCGGAATCGTGACGTCGCGCCAAGCCGTTGGGCGCGTTGGGGCTGCCTATTGGTTGGCACGAGCGCTGGCAAATCAGAGTGCGTGCGCGCCCGCAGCCGCGGATAAGCAGCCCCAACGCGCCCAACGGCTTGGAGCGGGTCACAGGGACGGTGGCCGGAATCGTGACGTCGCGCCAAGCCGTTGGGCGCGTTGGGGCTGCCTATTGGTTGGCACGAGCGCTGGCAAATCAGAGTGCGTGCGCGCCCGCAGCCGCGGATAAGCAGCCCCAACGCGCCCAACGGCTTGGAGCGGGTCACAGGGACGGTGGCCGGAATCGTGACGTCGCGCCAAGCCGTTGGGCGCGTTGGGGCGGCCTATTGGTTGGCACGAGCGCTGGCAAATCAGAGTGCGTGCGCGCCCGCAGCCGCGGATAAGCAGCCCCAACGCGCCCAACGGCTTGGAGCGGGTCACAGGGACGGTGGCCGGAATCGTGACGTCGCGCCAAGCCGTTGGGCGCGTTGGGGCTGCCTATTGGTTGGCACGAGCGCTGGCAAATCAGAGTGCGTGCGCGCCCGCAGCCGCGGATAAGCAGCCCCAACGCGCCCAACGGCTTGGAGCGGGTCACAGGGACGGTGGCCGGAATCGTGACGTCGCGCCAAGCCGTTGGGCGCGTTGGGGCTGCCTATTGGTTGGCACGAGCGCTGGCAAATCAGAGTGCGTGCGCGCCCGCAGCCGCGGATAAGCAGCCCCAACGCGCCCAACGGCTTGGAGCGGGTCACAGGGACGGTGGCGGAATCGGGTCGTCGCGGCCGGAAAAACGGGTCATCGATGGCGGCGTTTACTTCGGGCCATGAGGCCCCCCACGTTAGTCCGAGCATAGCAGCAGCCCACAAATCCCCGCGGCAGGCCTATGGGCGCCAGCCAGCGCGCCCCATGGCCAGCCAGGGGGCCCCCCTAAAGAGCTATAAGTGTTATTGCAGCTCTGGCAGGGGTAGACACTACTAGGTCCCAGCTGTCACCCCCCTCTAAAAAATTCATTTCTTGGTATTTTGAGCTGAAATTTTGCACATATGTTGGAAAAAATCCAATCCAACTTTATAAATTTTCCCAGATTTTTTCGAGGTCGGGAAGTATTTTTTTTTATTTTCCTACCATTAAAAATCAAGGAAATACGCAAAAATAGGAACCGGCCCGGAATGACCCCAAATTCGGCTGGCAGCCTCACAAAAATATGGCTGATTTTACAGGATTGGTTTCATGTGGAAAGCACGACGTTTTCTTGGCGGGATGCGAGAAAACCGGCAGCGCGCATGCGCGGCCAGCGACGTCGGGCTGGCCCCAGCAGCGCCTAGCCTCTCCCGGCGCGGGGGGCAGGCAAGAGGCGCAGGGGCCCCGGGCCCGAAGGCAGCCCCCCGCGGGCAGACCAGCAAGCCAGCGGGGGCTGTTCCGCGCTGCCGATTTTTCCCACTGCTGGACATCGCTGCCGCTGCCCCGGGCCCGAAGGCAGCCCCCCGCGGGCACGACCAGCAAGCCAGCGGGGGCTGTCCGCGCTGCCGATTTTTCCCACTGCTGGCATCGCTGCCGCTGCCCCGGGCCCGAAGGCAGCCCCCCCGCGGGCACGACAGCAAGCCAGCGGGGGCTGTCCGCGCTGCCGATTTTTCCCACTGCTGGCATCGCTGCCGCTGCCCGGGCCCGAAGGCAGCCCCCCCGCGGGCACGACAGCAAGCCAGCGGGGGCTGTCCGCGCTGCCGATTTTTCCCACTGCTGGCATCGCTGCCGCTGCCCGGGCCCGAAGGCAGCCCCCCGCGGGCACGACAGCAAGCCAGCGGGGGCTGTCCGCGCTGCCGATTTTTCCCACTGCTGGCATCGCTGCCGCTGCCCCGGGCCCGAAGGCAGCCCCCCGCGGGCACGACAGCAAGCCAGCGGGGCTGTCCGCGCTGCCGATTTTTCCCACTGCTGGCATCGCTGCCGCTGCCCGGGCCCGAAGGCAGCCCCCCCGCGGGCACGACAGCAAGCCAGCGGGGGCTGTCCGCGCTGCCGATTTTTCCACTGCTGGCATCGCTGCCGCTGCCCGGGCCGAAGGCAGCCCCCCCGCGGGCACGACAGCAAGCCAGCGGGGGCTGTCCGCGCTGCCGATTTTTCCCACTGCTGGCATCGCTGCCGCTGCCCCGGGCCCGAAGGCAGCCCCCCGCGGGCACGACAGCAAGCCAGCGGGGGCTGTCCGCGCTGCCGATTTTTCCACTGCTGGCATCGCTGCCGCTGCCACGGGCCCGAAGGCAGCCCCCACGCGGGCACGACAGCAAGCCAGCGGGGGCTGTCCGCGCTTGCCGATTTTTCCCACTGCTGGCATCGCTGCCGCTGCCCGGGCCCGAAGGCAGCCCCCGCGGGCACGACAGCAAGCCAGGGGGGACTGTGGCATCGCTGCCGCTGCCCCGGGCCGAAGGCAGCCCCCGGGGGCACGACAGCAAGCCAGCGGGGGCTGTCCGCGCTGCCGATTTTTCCCACTGCTGGCATCGCTGCCGCTGCCCCGGGCCCGAAGGCAGCCCCCCGCGGGCACGACAGCAAGCCAGCGGGGGCTGTCCGCGCTGCCGATTTTTTCCCACTGTGGCATCGCTGCCGCTGCCCGGGCCCGAAGGCAGCCCCCCCGGGGCACGACAGCAGCCAGCGGGGGCTGTCCGCGCTGCCGATTTTTCCCACTGCTGGCATCGCTGCGCTGCCCCGGGCCGAAGGCAGCCCCCGCTGGGCACGACAGCAAGCCAGCGGGGGCTGTCCGCGCTGCCGATTTTTCCCACTGCTGGCATCGCTGCCGCAGAGTGTGCGTAGCCTCTCCGCGCGGGGGGCAAGGGCAAGAGCGCAGGGGGCAAGGCCCGAAGGCAGCCCCCCGCGGGTAAGATAGCCAGCCAGTAGGGGCTGTCCCGCGTCAGCCCCCGTTGCGCAGCGCGGCATGGAAATCATTGCCGCTGCGCGCGCGCGCCCAATCGCCCAAGAGCCCAAGGGCCCCAGGCCCTCAGGCCCCAGCGCCCCAGCGCCAAGCGCAGACGCGGGGCGCGGGCGCGGTTGGCGGGCGCGCGCGTGTGATTTTTTATAGGGCGGTGGTCGGAATCGGGTCGTCGCCGGCCGGAAAACGGGTCATCGATGGCGGCGTTACTTCGGGCCGTGAGGCCCCCCACGTGTTGTTAGCAGCAGCTCGCAAATCCCCGCGGCAGGCCTATGGGCGCCAGCCAGCGCGCCCCATGGCCAGTCGGGGGGCACCCCCTAAAGAGCTATAAGTGTTATTGCAGCTCTGGCAGGGGCAGACACTACTAGGTCCCCAGCTGTCACCCCCCCTCTAAAAAATTCATTTCTTGGTATTTTGAGCTGAAATTTTGCACATAGGTTGGCAAAAATCCAATCCACCTTTATAAATTTTCCCAGATTTTTTCGAGGTCGGGAAGTTATTTTTTTTTATTTTCCTACCATTAAAAATCAAGGAAATACGCAAAAATAGGAACCGGCCGGAATGACCCCAAATTCGGCTGGCAGCCTCACAAAAATATGGTGATTTTACTGGATTGATTTCACGTGGAAAGCATGACGTTTTCTTGGCGGGATGCGGGAAAACCGGCAGCGCGCATGCCGCGGCCACCGGAGGAGCCCCGGGAAAACTCTTGCTTTCACGGTCTTGGCCTCCCCTCACCACCATGGCCGGCCTCTAATCCCCCCATCAGCAGTTGTGGCCGATAGGGCAGTGATTTGAACGACGCCGCCGGGTAATCGCACCCGGCCGACGCGGGGAGGAAGAGATCTCTTCTTCCAAGATAGCGAACAACAACATCGGGAGTTATGTTGATAGGGCAGAGAATTGAATGACTCGTTGCGGGGGCAGCCAGCTTGATAGGGCCCTCACAGCTGCACGAAATCCGCGCTGCCGATTTTTCCGGACGTTGCCGATTTGTCTGAACAGCCCCTCGTTCGGTCCGCGCTGCCGATTCCAACACTGCCTGCTGTTGTATGAACAGCCCCTGTTTCCGTCAGCGGCTGTACCCCTTGACGAATTTTCCTGCCTGGCCTCGGACAGCCCCCAGCGTGCCAGCCCGCTGTTCGTCAACAAATCTGCGCATGCCGATTTTCCCCGACGGGCCTTCCAGCTGCGGATCTCCGCGCTTGCAGATTTTTCCCACTGTTGGCAATCGCTGCCGCTGCATTGGCCCCCAGTCTTATTTGCGTCACGCCTATGTACTATAAACAGTCCAGACTCATCGCCAGCACCGGCTGCCGATTCTCGCCGACTTCCTCCCATTTCGTCGGCGCTGCCGATTTCCACACTGCCCGCATGCTGTTTCTGAACAGCCCCTGATTCGTCAGCGCATCCCCTTGACGATTTTTCATGCCTGGCATGGACTGACCAGCGTCCAGCCCAGGGTTCGTCAAAAAATATGCGCTGTCCGATTTTTTCCACTCTGTTGGCTTAGCTGTGCCAAATGCCCCAGTTGTGTGTTCTAGGACCCCAGTCGTGTCCGTCATGCATAGGGACTATAAAATCGTCCGGACTCATCGCCTAGCACACGGCTGATCGATTCTGCCGACTTCTCCGATTTCGTCGGCGCTGCCGATTCCAACACTGCCTGCTGTGTCTGAACAGCCCCTGTTTCGTCAGCGCGTCCCCTTGACGAATTTTCCTGCCTGGCCTAGACAGCCCAGCGTCCAGCCCGTGTTCGTCAACAAATCTGCGCTGCCGATTTCCCCGACGGCCTCCAGCTGCGGATCTCCGCGCTGCCGATTTTTCCCACTGTTGGCATCGCTGCCCCTGCCTAGGCCCCCAGTCTTTTTCGTCACGCCTAGGACTATAAACAGTCCAGACTCATCGCCAGCACCGGCTGCCGATTCTGCCGATTTCGTCGGCGCTGCCGATTCCAGCACTGCCTGCTGTGTCTGAACAGCCCCTGCTTCGTCAGCGCATCCCTTGACGATTTTTCCTGCCTGGCCTGGACAGCCCAGCGTCCAGCCCATGTTCGTCAAAAAATCTGCGCTGCCGATTTTTCCCATGT
>JAQIZT010000602.1:0-20627 GCA_029228515.1 Populus alba x Populus x berolinensis | reverse complement strand
TTTTTTAAAATTTTAAAACAATAAACCATCTTCCAAGTATCATGAAACAGAGATCCTACTACTTTTTTTTAAAATAATTAGTTTTAAAATTTCAAAACTTAAAACTATCTTTCAAGTAGCAGAAAACGAGATCTTACTAACTTTTCTAAAAATTATTTTTAAAATTTCAAAACATTTAACTAACTTCCAAGTATCAGAAATAGAGATCCTACCTACATTTTTTTGAAAAAGTTATTTTTAAAATTTGAAAACGTTAAAACTATCTTTCAAGTATCTGAAACAGTGATCCTAGTTTTTTTTAAACAAATTATTTTCATAATTTTGAAACATTTAAACTTTCTTCAAAGTATCAGAAACAGAGATGCTACTAAATTTTTTTAATAATTATTTTTAAATTTGAAAACATTTAAACTATCTTCCAAGTATCAGAAAAAGAGATCCTACTTATTTTTTAAAAAAATTATTTTTAAAATTTGAAAACTTGAAACTATCTTTCAAGTATCAGAAACAAGATCCTACTTACTTTTCTTAAAAAATTATTTTTAAATTTTCAAAACATTTAAACTATCAATCAACTATCAGAAACAGATATCGTACTTATTTTTTAATAAATTATTTTCATAATTTTAAAACATTTAAACTATAATTTCAGTATGAGCATCAGAGATCCTACTTACTTTTTTTTTAATTTATTTTTAAAATTTGAAAAATTTAAACTATCTTTCAAGTAAAGAAACTGAGATACTACTTACTTTTCTCAAAAATTATTTTTAAAATTTCAAAACATTTAAACTATTAATCAACTATCAAAAAACAGAGATCCTACTTACTTTTTAAAAAAAAAATTATTTTTAAAATTTTAAAACAATTAAACCATCTTCCAAGTATCAGAAACAGAGATCCTACTTACTTTTTTTTTAAAAAAATTATTTTTAAAATTTCAAAACTTAAAACTATCTTCCAAGTAGCAGAAAAAGAGATCTTACTATTTTCTTAAAATTATTTTTAAAATTTCAAAATTTTAAACTAACTTCCAAGTATCAGAAACAGAGATCCTACCTACATTTTTTTTGAAAAAGTTATTTTTTAAAATTTGAAAACATTAAAACTATCTTTCAAGTATCTGAAACAGTGATCTAGTTATTTTTGTAAACAAATTATTTTCATAATTTTGAAACATTTAAACTTTCTTCAAAGTATCAGAGACAGAGATGCCTACTAAATTTTTTTTTAAAATATATTTTATAATTTGAAAACATTTAAACTATCTTCCAAGTATCAGAAAAGAGATCCTACTTATTTTTTAAAAAAATTATTTTAAAATTTGAAAACGTTGAAACTATCTTTCAAGTATCAGAAACAGAGATCCTACTTACTTTTCTAAAAAAATTATTTTTAAAATTCAAAACATTTAAACTATCAATCAAGATCAGAAACAGAGATCCTACTAATTTTTTAATAAAATTATTTTCATAATTTTAAAACATTTAAACTATATTTTAAAGTATGAGCATCAGAGATCCTACTACTTTTTTTTAAAAGTTATTTTTAAAATTTCAAAAATTTTAAACTATCTTTCAAGTATAAGAAACTGAGATCCTACTTACTTTTCTTCAAAAATTATTTTTAAATTTCAAAACATTTAAACTATTATTCAAGTATCAAAAACAGAGATCCTACTTACTTTTTTTAAAAAAATTATTTTTAAATTTTTAAAACATTTAAACCATCTTCCAAGTATCAGAAACAGAGATCCTACTTACTTTTTTAAAAAAATTATTTTTAAAATTTCAAAACTTAAAACTATCTTCCAAGTATCAGAAAAAGAGATCTTACTAACTTTTCTTAAAAATTATTTTTAAAATTTCAAAACTTTTAAACTAACTTCCAAGTATCAGAAATAGAGATCCTACCTACATTTTTTGAAAAAAGTTATTTTTAAAATTTGAAAACGTTAAAACTATCTTTCAAGTCTGAAACAGTGATCCTAGTTATTTTTGTAAAAAAATTATTTTCATAATTTTGAAAACATTTAACTTTCTTCAAAGTATCAGAGACAGAGATGCTACTAATTTTTTTAATAATATAATTTTTATAATTTGAAAACATTTAAACTATCTTCCAAGTATCAGAAAAATATCCTACTTATTTTTTAAAAAAATTATTTTTAAAATTTGAAAACGTTGAAACTATCTTTCAAGTATCAGAAACAGAGATCCTACTTACTTTTCTTAAAAAATTATTTTTAAAATTTCAAAACATTTAAACTATCAATCAACTATCAGAAACAGAGATCGTACTTATTTTTTTTAATAAAATTATTTTTATAATTTTAAAACATTTAAACTATATTTTAAGTCTGAGCATCAGAGATCCTACTTACTTTTTTTTTTAGTTATTTTTAAAATTTCAAAAATTTAAACTATCTTTCAAGTATAAGAAACTGAGATACTACTTACTTTTCTTCAAAAATTATTTTTAAAATTTCAAAACATTTAAACTATTAATCAACTTTCAAAAACAGAGATCCTACTTACTTTTTTTAAAAAAATTATTTTAAATTTTTAAAAAATTTAAACCATCTTCCAAGTATCAGAAACAGAGATCCTACTTACTTTTTTAAAAAAAATTATTTTTAAAATTTCAAAACTTAAAACTATCTTCCAAGTAGCAGAAAAAGAGATCTTACTAACTTTTCTTAAAAATTATTTTTAAAATTTCAAAACTTTTAAACTAACTTCCAAGTATCAGAAATAGAGATCCTACCTATATTTTTTTGAAAAAAGTTATTTTTAAAATTTAAAAACGTTAAAACTATCTTTCAAGTATCTGAAACAGTGATCCTAGTTATTTTTGTAAACAAATTATTTTCATAATTTTGAAACATTTAAACTTTCTTCAAAGTATCAGAAACAAAGATGCTACTAACTTTTTTAAAAATAATATTTTTATAATTTGAAAACATTTAAACTATCTTCCAAGTATCAGAAAAATAGATCCTACTTATTTTTTAAAAAAAAATTATTTTTAAAATTTGAAAACGTTTAAACTATCTTTCAAGTATCAGAAACAGAGATCCTACTTACTTTTCTAAAAATTATTTTTAAAATTTCAAAATATTTAAACTAACTTCCAAGTATCAGAAACAGAGATCCTACCTACATTTTTTTAAAAAGTTATTTTAAAATTTGAAAACATTTAAACTATCTTTCAAGTATCTGAAACAGAGATCCTAGTTATTTTTTAAACAAATTATTTTCATAATTTTGAAACATTTAAACTTTCTTCAAAGTATCAGAAACAAGATCCTACTAACTTTTTAAAATAATATATTTTTTATAATTTGAAAACATTTAAACTATCTTCCAAGTATCAGAAAAGAGATCCTACTTATTTTTTTTTAAAAAATTATTTTTAAATTTGAAAACGTTGAAACTATCTTTCAAGTATCAGAAACAGAGATCCTACTTACTTTTCTTAAAAAATATTTTAAAATTTCAAAACATTTAAACTATCAATCAACTATCAGAAACAGAGATCGTACTTATTTTTTTAATAAAATTATTTTCATAATTTTAAAACATTTAAACTATATTTTAAGTATGAGCATCAGAGATCCTACTTACGTTTTTTTTAATTATTTTTAAAATTTCAAAACATTTAAACTATCTTTCAAGTATAAGAAACAGAGATACCACTTACTTTTCTTCAAAAATTATTTTTAAAATTTCAAAACATTTAAACTATTAATCAACTTTCAAACAAAGATCCTACTTACTTTTTAAAAAAAAAATTATTTTTAAAATTTAAAACATTTAAACTATCTTCCAAGTATCAGAAACAGAGATCCTACTTACTTTTTTTTAAAAATTATTTTTTAAATTTTCAAAACTTAAAACTATCTTCCAAGTAGCAGAAAAAGAGATCTACTAACTTTCTTAAAAATTATTTTTAAAATTTGAAAACATTTAAACTATCTTCCAAGTATCAGAAACAGAGATCCTACTTACTTTTTTTTAAAAAAATTATTTTTATAATTCAAAAATTAAAACTATCTTCCAAGTATCAGAAAAATAGATCTTACTAACTTTTCTTAAAAAATTATTTTTAAAATTTCAAAACATTTAAACTATCTTCCAAGTATCAGAAACAGAGATCCTACTATAATTTTTTGAAAAAATTATTTTTAAAATTTGAAAACATTTAAACTATCTTCAAGTATCTGAAACAGTGATCCTACTTATTTTTGTAAATAAATTATTTTCATAATTTTGAAACATTTAAACTATCTTCAAAGTATCAGAAACAGAGATCCTACTAACTTTTTTTTAAAATATATTTTAATTTGAAAACATTTAAACTATCTTCCAAGTATCAGAAAAAGAGATCCTACTTATTTTTGTAAAAAAATTATTTTTAAAATTTGAAAACATTTAAACTATCTTCAAGTATCAGAAACAGAGATCCTACTTACTTTCTTAAAAAATTATTTTTAAAATTTCAAAACATTTAAACTATCAATCAACTATCAGAAACAGAGATCCTACTTATTTTTTTTAATAAAATTATTTTCATAATTTTAAAACATTTAAACTATCTTTCAAGTATAAGAAACTGAGATACTACTTACTTTTTTAAAAATTATTTTTAAAATTTCAAAACATTTAAACTATTAATCAACTTTCAAAACAAAGATCCTACTTACTTTTTAAAAAAATTATTTTTAAAATTTGAAAACATTTAAACCATCTTCCAAGTATCAGAAACAAAGATCCTACTTACTTTTTTTAAAAAAAATTATTTTTAAAATTTCAAAACTTAAAACTATCTTCCAAGTAGCAGAAAAAGAGATCTTACTAACTTTTCTTAAAAAATTATTTTTAAAATTTCAAAACATTTAAACTAACTTCCAAGTATCAGAAATAGAGATCCTACACATTTTTTTGAAAAAAAAGTTATTTTAAAATTTGAAAACGTTAAAACTATCTTTCAAGTATCTGAAACAGTGATCCTAGTTATTTTTGTAAACAAATTATTTTCATAATTTTGAAACATTTAAACTTTCTTCAAAGTATCAGAAACAGAGATGCTACTAAATTTTTTTAATAATATATTTTTATAATTTGAAAACATTTAAACTATCTTCCAAGTATCAGAAAAGAGATCCTACTTATTTTTTTAAAAAAATTATTTTTAAAATTTGAAAAACGTTGAAACTATCTTTCAAGTATCAGAAACAGAGATCCTACTTACTTTTCTTAAAAAATTATTTTTAAATTTCAAAACATTTAAACTATCAATCAACTATCAGAAACAAGACCTACTTATTTTTTTAACAAAATTATTTTCATAATTTTAAAACATTTAAACTATCTTTTAAGTATGAGCAACAGAGATCCTACTTACTTTTTTTTTAATTATTTTTAAAATTTCAAAAATTTAAACTATCTTTCAAGTATAAGAAACTGAGATACTACTTACTTTTCTTAAAAAAATTATTTTTAAAATTTCAAAACATTTAAACTATTAATCAACTTTCAAAACAGAGATCCTACTTACTTTTTTTAAAAAAATTATTTTTAAAATTTTAAAACATTTAAACCATCTTCCAAGTATCAAAACAGAGATCCTACTTACTTTTTTTAAAAAAATTATTTTTAAATTTCAAAACTTAAAACTATCTTCCAAGTAGCAGAAAAAGAGATCCTACTAACTTTTTTCTAAAAAATTATTTTTAAAATTTCAAAACTTTTAAACTATCTTCCAAGTATCAAAATAGAGATCCTACCTACATTTTTTTGAAAAAGTTATTTTTAAAATTTGAAAACATTAAACTATCTTTCAAGTATCTGAAACAGTGATCCTAGTTATTTTTGTAAACAAATTATTTTCATAATTTTGAAACATTTAAACTATCTTCAAAGTATCAGAAACAGAGATCTACTAACTTTTTAAAATATATATTTTTATAATTGAAAACATTTAAACTATCTTCCAAGTATCAGAAATAGAGATCCTACCTACTTTTTTTTTTTTTTTAAAAAATTATTTTTAAATTTGAAAACGTTTAAACTATCTTTCAAGTATTTGAAACAGAGATCCTACTTATTTTTGTAAAAAAATTATTTTCTAATTTGAAACATTTAAACTTTCTTCAAAGTATCAGAAACAGAGATGCTACTTACTTTTTTTTAAAAAATATATTTTTTGTAATTTGAAAACATTTAAACTATCTTCCAAGAAACAGAAAAAGAGATCCTACTTATTTTTTTAAAAAAATTATTTTTAAAATTTGAAAACATTTAATTATCTTTCAACTATCAGAAACAGAGATCCTACTTACTTTTCTTAAAAAATTATTTTAAAATTTCAAAACATTTAAACTAACTTCCAAGTATCAGAAATAGAGATCCTACTACATTTTTTTGAAAAATTATTTTTAAAATTTGAAAACATTTAAACTATCTTTCAAGTATCTGAAACAGAGATCCTAGTTATTTTTGTAAACAAATTATTTTCATAATTTTAAAACATTTAAACTATCTTCAAAGTATCAGAAACAGAGATCCTACTTATTTTTGTAAACAAATTATTTTCATAATTTTAAAACATTTAAACTATCTTTCAAGTATCAGAAACAGAGATCCTATTACTTTTTAAAAAATTATTTGAAAATTTTAAAACATTTAAACTATCAATCAAGTATCAGAAGCAGAGATCCTACTTATTTTAATAAAAAATATTATTTCCATAATATTAAAACATTTAAACTATCTTTCATCTATCAGCAACCAAGATCCTACATACTTTTTAAAAAATTTTTTTTTTAAATTTCAAAACATTTAAACTATCATTCAACTATCAGAAGTAGAGATCCTACTTATTTTTGTTATAAAATTATTTTCATAATTTGAAAAATTTTAAACTATCTTTCAAGTATCAGAAACAGAGATCCTACTTACTTTTCTTAAAAAATTATTTAAATTTCAAAACATTTAAACTATCAATCAACTATCAGAAACAGAGATCCTACTTATTTTTGTAAACAAATTATTTTCATAATTTGAAAACATTTAAACTATCTTTCAAGTATGAGAAACAGAGATCCTACTTACTTTTTCTAAAAAAATTATTTTCAAATTTCAAAACATTTAAACTATCAATCAACTATCAGAAGCAGAGATCCTACTTATTTTTTGTAAACAAATTATTTTCATAATTTTAAAACATTTAAACTATCTTTCAAGTATGAGAAATAGAGATCCTATTTACTTTTCTAAAAAATTATTTTGAAAATTTCAAAACATTTAAACTATCAACCAACTATCAGAAGCAGAGATCCTACTTATTTTTGTAAAAAAATATTTTCATCATATTAAAACATTTAAACTATCTTTCATCTATCACCAACACAGATCCTACTTACTTTTCTAAAAAATTTTTTTTAAATTTCAAAACATTTAAACTATCATTCAACTATCAGAAATAGAGATCCTACTTTTTTTGTTATAAAATTATTTTCATAATTTGAAAACATTTAAACTATCTTTCAAGTATGAGAAACAGAGATCCTATTTACTTTTCTTAAAAAATTATTTTGAAAATTTCAAAACATTTAAACTATCAATCAACTATCAGAAGCAGAGATCCTACTTATTTTTAGTAAAAAAATATTTTCATCATATTAAAACATTTAAACTATCTTTCATCTATCAGCAACAAAGATCCTACTTACTTTTCTAAATTTTTTTTTTTAAATTTCAAAACTTTGAAACTATCATTCAACTATCAGAAACAGATACTACTATTTTTGTTATAAAATTATTTTCATAATTTGAAAACATTTAAACTATCTTTCAAGTATGAGAAACAGAGATCCTATTTTCTTTTCTTAAAAAATTATTTTGAAAATTTCAAAACATTTAAACTATCAACCAAGTATCAGAAGCAGAGATCCTACTTATTTTTAGTAAAAAAATTATTTCATCATATTAAAACATTTAAACTATCTTTCATCTATCAGCAAACAGAGATCCTACTATCTTTCTAAAAAATTTTTTTTTAAATTTGAAAACATTTAAACTATCATTCAACTATCAAAAATAGAGATCCTATTTATTTTTGTTAAAAAATTATTGTCATAATTTGAAAACATTTAAACTATCTTTCAAGTATGAGAAAAAAGATCCTATTACTTTTCTTAAAAAATTATTTTGAAAATTTCAAAACATTTAAACTATCAACCAACTATCAGAAGCAGAGATCCTACTTATTTTAGTAAAAAAATTATTTTCATAATATTAAAACATTTAAACTATCTTTCATCTATCAACAACAAAGATCCTACTTACTTTTCTAAATTTTTTTTTTAAATTTCAAAACATTTAAACTATCATTCAACTATCAGAATAGAGATCCTACTTATTTTTTGTATAAAATTATTTTCATAATTTGAAAACATTTAAACTATCTTTCAAGTATGAGAAACAGAGATCCTATTTACTTTTCTTAAAAAATTATTTTGAAAATTTCAAAACATTTAAACTATCAATCAACTATCAGAAGCAGAGATCCTACTTATTTTTGTAAACAAATTATTTTCATAATTTTAAAACATTTAAACTATCTTTCAAGTATGAGAAACAGAGATCCTATTTACTTTTCTTAAAAAATTATTTTGAAAATTTTAAAACATTTAAACTATTAATCAACTATCAGAAGCAGAGATCCTACTTATTTTAGTAAAAAATTATTTTCATAATATTAAAACATTTAAACTATCTTTCATCTATCAGCAACAAAGATCCTATATACTTTTCTAAATTTTTTTTTTAAATTTCAAAACATTGAAACTATCATTCAACTATCAGAAGTAGAGATCCTACTTATTTTTGTTATAAAATTATTGTCATAATTTGAAAACATTTAAACTATCTTTCAAGTATGAGAAACAGAGATCCTATTTACTTTTCTTAAAAAATTATTTTGAAAATTTCAAAACATTTAAACTATCAATCAACTATCAGAAGCAGAGATCCTACTTATTTTTGTAAACAAATTATTTTCATAATTTTAAAACATTTAAACTATCTTTCAAGTATGAGAAACAGAGATCCTATTTACTTTTCTTAAAAAATTATTTTGAAAATTTTAAAACATTTAAACTATTAATCAACTATCAGAAGCAGAGATCCTACTTATTTTGTAAAAAATTATTTTCATAATATTAAAACATTTAAACTATCTTTCATCTATCAGCAACAAAGATCCTACTTACTTTTCTAATTTTTTTTTTTTAAATTTCAAAACATTAAACTATCATTCAACTATCAGAAGTAGAGATCCTACTTATTTTTGTTATAAAATTATTGTCATAATTTGAAAACATTTAAACTATCTTTCAAGTATGAGAAACAGAGATCCTATTTACTTTTCTTAAAAAATTATTTTGAAAATTTCAAAACATTTAAACTATCAATCAACTATCAGAAGCAGAGATCCTACTTATTTTTGTAAACAAATTATTTTCATAATTTTAAAACATTTAAACTATCTTTCAAGTATGAGAAACAGAGATCCTATTTACTTTTCTAAAAAATTATTTAAAATTTTAAAACATTTAAACTATTAATCAACTATCAGAAGCAGAGATCCTACTTTTTTTAGTAAAAAAAATATTTTCATCATATTAAAACATTTAAACTATCTTTCATCTATCAGCAACAAAGATCCTACTTACTTTTCTAAATTATTTTTTTTAATTTGAAAACATTGAAACTATCATTCAACTATCAAAATAGAGATCCTACTTATTTTTGTTATAAAATTATTGTCATAATTTGAAAACATTTAAACTATCTTTCAAGTATGAGAAACAGAGATCCTATTTAGTTTACTTAAAAAATTAAGTGAAAAATTTCAAAACATTTAAACTATCGATCAACTATCAGAAAGCAGAGATCCTACTTATTTTTGTAAACAAATTATTTTCATAATTTTAAAACATTTTTTAAACCTATCTTTCAAGTATGATAAACAGAAGATCCTATTTAACTTTCTTAAAAAATTAATTGAAAATTTTAAAACATTTAAAACAATTAATCAACTATCATAAGCAGAGATCCTTCTTATATTAGTAAAAAAATTATTTCATAATATTAAAACATTTAAACCTATCTTTCAATATGAGAAACAAAGTGATCCAATTTACTTTTCATTAAAAAATTTATTTGAAAATTTGAAAACAATTTAAACTAAAATCAACTAACAGAAGCAGAGATCCTACTGTTTTTTAGTAAAAAATTATTTCATCATAAGTTGAAAACATTTAAAACTATCTTTCATCTAGCAGCAACAAAGATCCTACTTACTTTTCTAAATTATTATTTTTAAAATTTGAAACATTGAAACTATCCATTCAACTATCACAAATAGAGATACCTAAAGTATTTTTGTTTATACAAATTCATTGTCATAAATTGAAAACATTTAAACTATCTTTCAAGTATGAGAAACAGAGATCCTATTAACGTTTTCTTAAAAAATTATTTTGAAAATTTCAAAACATTAAAACTATCGATCAAACGATCAGCACGCAGAAGATCCTCCTTATTTTTTGTAAACACATTATTTTCATACTTTTAAAAACATTTAAACAACTTTCAAGTATGAGAAATAGAGATCCTACATTACTTTTCTTAAAAAATTATTTGAAAATTTTCAAAATATTTAAACACTCAATCCAACTATCAGAAGCATAGATCCTACTAAATTTAATAAAAAAAACTATTTTCCTCATATTAAAACATTTAAACTATCATTCATCTACCCGCAACACAGAACCCTACTTAGTTTTCTAATTTTTTTTTTTTTTAATTTTCAAAACTTTGAAACTATCATTCAACTCTCAGAAAATAGAGATACTACTTATTTGTGATATAAAATTTATTGCCATAAATTGAAAACATTTAAACTATCTTTCAAGTAATGAGAAAAAGATATCCTAATTTGCTTTTCTTATAAAAATATTTGGAAAATTTCAAAACATTTAAACTAACAACCAACTATAAGAATCATGAGATACCTTCTTATTTTAGTAAAAAAATAATTATCATCCAAATTCAATCGTATAAACTATCTTTCATCTATCAGACACAAGTATCCTACTTACTTTTTCTAAATAATTTTTTTTTTTAAATTTGAAAACATTAAAACTAACATTCAACTATCAACAATAGAGATCCTACTTATTTTGTTAAAAAATTATATGTCATAATTAGAAAACATTTAAACTATCTTTCAAGGTATGAGAAACAAAGATCCTACTTTCCTTTCTTAAAAAAAATATTTTGAAAATTGTAAAACATTTACACAATCAATTCAACTATCAGAAGCAGCGATCCTACAATATTATTTGTAAACAATAAATTTTCAAAATTTTAAAACATATAAACTATCTTTCAAGTATGATAACAGAGATCCTATTTACTTTTCTTAAAAAAATAATTTTAAAATTTTAAAACCTTTACACTATGAAATCAACAATCAGGAACAGAGATCCTTCTTATTTTATAACAAAAAAAATTTTCATCATATTAAAAAAACATTAAAACTATCTTTCATCTATCATAAAATCAAAGATCCTACTTACTTTTTCTAAATTATTTTTTTTTAGAAATTTGAAAACATTGAAACTATCATTCAAATCATTCAACTATCAAAAATAGAGATCCTATTTAAATTTTGTTATAAAAATATTGTCATAATTTTTGAAATAACAATTAAAACTATCTTTCAAATATGAGAAAAAGAGATCCTATTTAGTTTTCTTAAAAAATTATATTGAAAAATTTCAAAACATATAAACTATCAATCAAACTATTAGAAGCACAGATCCTACTTATTTTTTGTAAACAAATTATTTTCATAATATTAAAACAATTTAAACTAATCTTTCAAGTATGAGAAACAAAGATCCTATTTACTTTTCTTAAAAAATTAATTTGAAAATTTTAAAACATTTAAACTATCATTCAACTATCAGAAGCAGAGATCCTTCTTCTATTAGTAAAAAAATTATTTTGCATAATATTAACAACATTTATAACTATCTTTCAATATGAGACACAAAGATCCTATTTACTTTTCTAAAAAATTATCTTGAAATTTGGAAAACATTTAAACTATGAATCAACTATCATAAGCAGAGATCCTACTTATTTTTATTAAAAAAATTATTGTTATACAATATTAAAACATTTAAAAAACTATCTTTTCATCTAGCAGCAACAAAAGATCCTACTTACGTTTCTTAAAATTTTTTTTTTAAAATTTGAAAACATATGAAACTATCATATCAACTATCACAAATAGAGATCCTATGTATTTTTGTTATAAAATTATTTGTCATAATTTGAAAACATTTAAACTATCTTTTCAAGTATGAGAAACAGAGATCCTATTTACTTTTCTTATAAAATTATTTTGAAAATTTCAAAACATTTAATCTATCGATCAACTATCAGAAGCAGAAGATCCTCCTTTTTTTAGTAAACGAAATATTTCCATAATTTAAAAACAGTTAAAAAACTATACTTTCAAGTATGAGAAAAATAGAGATCCAATTTACTTTTCTTAAAAAATTATTTTGAAAATTTGACAACATATTTAAAACTATCAACCAACTATCAGAAGGCAGAGATCCTACTTATTTTTGTTATAAAATTATTGTCATAATTTGAAAACATTTAAACTATCTTTCAAGTATGAGAAACAGAGATCCTATTTACTTTTCTAAAAAATTATTTTTGAAAATTTCAAAACATTTAAACTATCAATCAACTATCAGAAGCAGAGATCCTACTTATTTTTGTAAACAAATTATTTTCATAATTTTAAAACATTTAAACTATCTTTCAAGTATGAGAAACAGAGATCCTATTTACTTTTCTTAAAAAATTATTTTGAAAATTTTAAAACATTTAAACTATTAATCAACTATCAGAAGCAGAGATCCTACTTATTTTTGTAAAAAAATTATTTCATAATATTAAAACATTTAAACTATCTTTCATCTATCAGCAACCAAGATCCTACTTACTTTTCTAAATTATTTTTTTTTAATTTCAAAACATTTAAACTACTATCATTCAACTATCAGAAATAGAGATCCTACTTATTTTTGTTATAAAATTATTGTCAATTTAATAATTTGAAACATTTAAACTATCTTTCAAGTATGAGAAACAGAGATCCTATTTACTTTTCTTAAAAATTATTTTGAAAATTTAAAACATTTAAACTATCAATCAACTATCAGAAGCAGAGATCCTACTTATTTTAGTAAAAAAAATTTTTCATAATATTAAAACATTTAAACTATCTTTCATCTATCAGCAACAAAGATCCTACTTACTTTTCTAAATTATTTTTTTTAAAATTTCAAAACATTAAACTATCATTCAACTATCAGAAATAGAGATCCTACTTATTTTTGTTATAAAATTATTTCATAATTTGAAAACATTTAAACTATCTTTCAAGTATGAGAAACAGAGATCCTATTTACTTTTCTTAAAAAATTATTTTGAAAATTTCAAAACATTTAAACTATCAATCAACTATCAGAAGCAGAGATCCTACTTATTTTTGTAAACAAATTATTTCATAATTTTAAAACATTTAAACTATCTTTCAAGTATGAGAAACAGAGATCCTATTACTTTTCTTAAAAAATTATTTTGAAAATTTCAAAACATTTAAACTATCAATCAACTATCAGAAGCAGAGATCCTACTTATTTTTAGTAAAAATTATTTTCATCAATTAAAACATTTAAACTATCTTTCATCTATCAGAACAAATCCTACTTACTTTTCTAAATTTTTTTTTTAAATTTCAAAACATTTAAACTATCATTCAACTATCAAAATAGAGATCCTACTTATTTTGTTATAAAATTATTGTCATAATTTGAAAACATTTAAACTATCTTTCAAGTATGAGAAACAGAGATCCTATTTACTTTTCTTAAAAAATTATTTTGAAATTTTCAAAACATTTAAACTATCAATCAACTATCAGAAGCAGAGATCCTACTTATTTTTGTAAACAAATTATTTTCATAATTTTAAAACATTTAAACTATCTTTCAAGTATGAGAAAAGAGATCCTATTTACTTTTCTTAAAAAATTATTTTGAAAATTTCAAAACATTTAAACTATCAATCAACTATCAGAAGCAGAGATCCTACTTATTTTAGTAAAAAATTATTTCATAATATTAAAACATTTAAACTATCTTTCATCTATCAGCAACAAAGATCCTACTTACTTTTCTAAATTATTTTTTTAAATTTCAAAACATTGAAACTATCATTCAACTATCAAAATAGAGATCCTTTATTTTGTTATAAAAATTATTGTCATAATTTGAAAACATTTAAACTATCTTTCAAGTATGAGAAACAGAGATCCTATTTACTTTTCTTAAAAAATTATTTTGAAAATTTCAAAACATTTAAACTATCAATCAACTATCAGAAGCAGAGATCCTACTTATTTTTGTAAAAAAATTATTTTCATAATTTTAAAACATTTAAACTATCTTTCAAGTATGAGAAACAAAGATCCTATTTACTTTTCTTAAAAAATTATTTTGAAAATTTAAAACATTTAAACTATCAATCAACTATCAGAAGCAGAGATCCTACTTATTTAGTAAAAAAATTATTTTCAATCATATTAAAACATTTAAAAACTATCTTTCATCTATCAGCAACAAATATCCTACATACTTTTCTCAAATTCTTTTTTTTAAAATTTGAAACATTGAAAACTATCATTCAACTATAAAAAATAGAGATTCCTATTTCTTTTTGTTATAAACTTATTGTCTTATTTTGAAAACATTTAAACTATCTTTCAAATATGAGGGAAAAAGAGATCCTATTTACTTTTCTAAAAAATTATTTTGAAAATTTCCAAAACATTAAACTATCAATCAACTATCAGAAGCAGACGAATCTACGTATTTTTGTAAAAGAATTATTTTCATAATTTTAAAAATTTAACCTATCTTTCACGGTTTATAGGAGAACAGAGATCCTATTTACTTTTCTTAATATAAAATTATTTGAAAATTTTTAAAAATTTAAACTATCAATAAACTATCAGAAAGACGAGATCTCTACTTATTTTAATAAAAAAATTACTTCCATACTATTAAAACATTTAAACTATCTTTCATCTAATCAGAAACCAAAATCCTACATACTTTTCTAAATTATTTTTTTTTTAAATTTCAAAACATTTTAAACTATCATTAAACTATCTGAAGCAGAGAGAGATCCTACTTATTTTTGGTTCATAAAATTAGTGTCATACTTTGAAAAATATTTAACCTATCTTTCAAGTTTATGGAGGAAACAGAATCCTATTTACTTTTTCTTTAAAAAACTATTTTGAAAATTTCAAAAACATTTAAACTATCAATCGACTATCAGATAGATGAGATACCTACTTATTTTTGTAAACAAATTATTTTCATAATTTTAAAACATGTAAACTATCTTTCAAGTATGAGAAAACTGGATCCTATTTTTACTTTTTCTTAAAAATTTAATTTGAAAATCTTAAAAACATTTAAATTTGAAATCAACTATCAGAAGCAGAGAGAGAATCCTTTCTTATTTTAGTAAAAAAATTCTTTTCATCATATTAAAACATTTAAACTATCTTTCATCTATCAGCAGTACCAAAGATCCTAATACTTTTCTAAAATTATTTTTTTTAAAATTTGAAACATCTGAAACCTTTCATTCAACTATCAAAAAAGAGATCCTATTTATTTTTGTTTTAAAATTATTTGTCATTAATTGAACAACATTTAAACTATCTTTCAAATATGAGAAACAGGAGATCCTATTTACTTTTCTTAAAAAATTATTTTGAAAATTTCAAAACATTTAAAAAATATAAATCAATTATCAGAAGCAGGAGATCCCTACTTATTTTTGTATACAAAGTATTTTCAATAATTTTAAAAACATTTAAACTATCTTTCAAGTATGAGTAATGAGATCTCCTATGTTACCTTTTTTAAAAAATTAATTTGAAAAATTTTTAAAAACATTTTAAACTATAAATCAACTGTCAGAAGCAGAGTTTTTTCTTATTTTAGTAGAAAAAATTATTTTCATCTTATTAAAACATTTTTAACCTATCTTTCATCTATCAGCAACAAAGATCCTACTTAATTTTCTAAATTATTTTTTATTTAAATTTCAAAACTTAGAAACTATCATTCGAACTATCAAAAAATAGGAGATCCTACTTATTTTTGTTATAAAATTATGGTCATTAATTTTAAAAACATTTAAACATATACTTGCAAGTATGAGAAACAGAGATCCTATTTTACTTTTCTTAAAAAATTATTTTGAAAATTTCAAAAACATTTTAAACTATCAATTCACTATCAGAAGCAGAGTATCCTACTTATTTTTGTAAACAAATTATTTTCACATAATTTTGTAAAACATTTTAAACTATTCTTTCAAGTATGAGAAACAGAGATCCTATCTTACTTTTCTTAAAAAATTATTTTTGAAAATTTTTTAAAACATTTAAACTAATCAATCAACTATCTAGAAGCAGAGATCCTACTTATTTTATTAAAAAAATTACTTCCATTAATATTAAAACATTTAATACTATCTCGTTCATCTATCAGAAACCAAAAATCCTACTAACTTTTCTAAATTTATTTTTTTTTAAAATTTCAAAACATTTAAACTATCATTCAACTATCAAGAAGTTAGAGATCCTACTTAATTTTTGTTATAAAATTATTGTCCATACTTTGAAAATATTTATCAAAAAAACCTATCTTTCAAGTATGAGAAACAGAGATATCCTATTTTACTTTTCATTAAAAAAACATATTTTGAAAATTTCAAAACATTTAATCTATCAATCGATCTATCAGAAGCAGAGATTCCTACTTATTTTTGTAAACAAATTATTTTTCAATATATTTAAAGACATTTAAATACTTATCATTTCAAGTATGAGAAAACAGAGATCATATTTACTTTTTCTTAAAAATTTAATTGAAAATTTATAAAACATTTTTAAGAACTATGAATCAACTATCAGAAGCAGAGATCCTTCTTATTTTAGTTCAAAAAATTATTTTCATCATATTTAAAATCCAAAATAAAAAAAACAATTTTTTTTTAAAACTATCTTTCATTTATCAGTACCAAAAGATCCTACTTACTTTTCTAAAATATTCATTTTTTTAAATTTGAAAACATTGAAAAACTATCATTCAAATATCAAAAATAGAGAATCCTATTTATTTTTGTTATAAAATTTTTGTCATATATTTGAAAACATTTAAAACTATCTTTCAAATATGAGAAACAGAGATCCTATTTAACTTTTTCCTTAAAAAAATTATTTTGAAAATTTTCAAAACATTTTAAACTATAAATCAACTATCGAGAAGCAGAGATCCTACTTTATTTTTGTATACAAATTATTTTTCATAATTTCTAATAACATTTAAACTATCTTTTCACGTATTGGAGAAACTGAGATCCTATTTACTTTTCTTAAAAATTTAATTTGAAAATTTTTAAAAACATTTAAACTATTAATCAACTATCAGAAAGCAAGAGATCCTTCTTATTTTAGTAAAAAAATTATTTTCATCATATTAAAACATTTAAACTCATCTTTCATCTATCAGCAACAAAGATCCTTACTTACTTTTCTCAAATTATTTTTTTTAAAATTTGAAAACCATTGGAAACTATCATTCAACTTAAAAAAATAGAGATCCTATTTATTTTTGTTATTAAAATTTTTGTCATAATTTTGAAAACATTTTAAAAACTAACTTTCAAGTATGAGAAAAAGAGATCTCTATTTACTTTTCTTAAAAATTATTTTGTATATTTCAAAAACATTTTAAACTTATCAATCAACGTATCAGAAGCAGAAGATCCTACTTATTTTAAAACAAAATATTTTCATAATTTAAAACATTTAAACTATCTTTCAAGTATGAGAAACAGAGATCCTATTTACTTTTCTAAAAAATTATTTTGAAAATTTTAAAACATTTAAACTATCAATCAACTATCAGAAGCAGAGATCCTACTTTTTTTTAATAAAAAAATTATTTCATCATATTAAAACATTTAAACTATCTTTCATCTACCTAGCAACACAGGATCCTAACTTAGTTTTCTAATTTTTTTTTTTTTTAAATTTCAAAACTTTGAAACTATCATTCAACTATCAGAAATAGAGAGATACTACTTATTTTTGTTATAAAATTATTGTCATAATTTGAAAAAACATTTAAACTATTCTTTTCAAGTATGAGAAACAGAGATCCTATTTTTTTTCTTAAAAAATTATTTTGAAAAATTTCAAACCATTTAACCTATCAACCAACTATCAGGAAGCAGCGGATCCCCCCCTACTTATTAGTTTAAACAAAATATTTTCATCATATTAAAACATTGAAACTATCTTTCAAGTCTCAGCAACAAAGATCCTACTTACTTTTCTAAAAAAATTATTTTGAAAATTTCAAAAATTTAAACTATCAACCAACTATCAAAGCAGAGATCCTACTTATTTTAGTAAAAAAAATATTTTCATCAAATTAAAACATTTAAACTATCTTTCATCTATCACAACAAAGATCCTACTTACTTTTCTAAAATTTTTTTTAAATTTCAAAACATTGAAACTATCATTCAACTATCAAAAATAGAGATCCTACTTATTTTTGTTATAAAATTATTGTCATAATTTGAAAACATTTAAACTATCTTTCAATATGAGAAACAGAGATCCTATTTACTTTTCTTAAAAAATTATTTTGAAAATTTCAAAACATTTAAACTATCAATCAACTATCAGAAGCAGAGATCCTACTTATTTTGTAAAAAAATTATTTCATAATTTTAAAACATTTAAACTATCTTTCAAGTATGAGAAACAAGATCCTATTTACTTTTCTTAAAAAATTATTTTGAAAATTTCAAAACATTTAAACTATCATCAACTATCAGAAGCAGAGATCCTACTTATTTTTGTAAAAAAATTATTTTCATAATATTAAAAACATTTAAACTATCTTTCATCTATGAGAACAAGATCCTATTTACTTTTCTAAAAAATTTTTTTTAAATTTCAAAACATTTAAACTATCAATCAACTATCAAAGCAGAGATCCTACTTATTTTTGTATAAAAAATATTTTCATAATTTGAAAACATTTAAACTATCTTTCAAGTATGAGAAACAGAGATCCTATTACTTTTCTTAAAAAATTATTTTGAAAATTTCAAAACATTTAAACTATCAATCAACTATCAGAAGCAGAGATCCTACTTATTTTTGTAAAAAATTATTTTCATAATTTAAAACATTTAAACTATCTTTCAAGTATGAAAACAAGATCCTATTTACTTTTCTTAAAAATTATTTTGAAAATTTCAAAACATTTAAACTATCAATCAACTATCAGAAGCAGAGATCCTACTTATTTTTGTAAAAAAAATATTTTTCATCATATTAAAACATTTAAACTATCTTTCATCTATCAGAAACAAAGATCCTACTTACTTTTCTAAAAATTTTTTAAATTTCAAAACATTGAAACTATCATTCAACTATCAAAATAGAGATCCTACTTATTTTTGTATAAAATTATTGTCATAATTTGAAAACATTTAAACTATCTTTCAAGTATGAGAAACAGAGATCCTATTTACTTTTCTAAAAAATTATTTTGAAAATTCAAAACATTTAAACTATCAATCAACTATCAGAAGCAGAGATCCTACTTATTTTTGTAAACAAATTATTTTCATAATTTAAAACATTTAAACTATCTTTCAAGTATAGAAACAGAGATCCTATTTACTTTTCTTAAAAAATTAATTTGAAAATTTTAAAACATTTAAACTATCAATCAACTATCAGAAGCAGAGATCCTACTTATTTTAGTAAAAAAATTATTTTCATAATATAAAACATTTAAACTATCTTTCATCTATCAGCAACAAAGATCCTACTTACTTTTCTAAATTATTTTTTTTTAAATTTCAAAACATTTAAACTATCATTCAACTATCAAAGTAGAGATCCTACTTATTTTGTTATAAAATTATTGTCATAATTTGAAAACATTTAAACTATCTTTCAAGTAAGAAACAGAGATCCTATTTACTTTTCTTAAAAAATTATTTTGAAAATTTCAAAACATTTAAACTATCAATCAACTATCAGAAGCAGAGATCCTACTTATTTTTGTAAACAAATTATTTTCATAATTTTAAAACATTTAAACTATCTTTCAAGTATGAGAAACAAGATCCTATTTACTTTTCTTAAAAAATTATTTTGAAAATTTTAAAACATTTAAACTATTAATCAACTATCAGAAGCAGAGATCCTACTTATTTTAGTAAAAAAATATTTTCATCATATTAAAACATTTAAACTATCTTTCATCTATCAGCAACAAAGATCCTACTTACTTTTCTAAATTATTTTTTTTAAAATTTGAAAACATTGAAACTATCATTCAACTATCAAAA
>JAQIZT010000601.1:12500-15000 GCA_029228515.1 Populus alba x Populus x berolinensis | reverse complement strand
GAAGAAGAGATCTCTTCCTCCCCGCGTCGGCCGGGTGCGATTACCCGGCGGCGTCGTTCAAATCACTGCCCTATCGGCCACAACTGCTGATGGGGGGGATTAGAGGCCGGCCATGGTGGTGAGGGGAGGCCAAGACCGTGAAAGCAAGAGTTTTCCCGGGGCTCCTCCGGTGGCCGCGGCATGCGCGCTGCCGGTTTTCCCGCATCCCGCCAAGAAAACGTCATGCTTTCCACGTGAAATCAATCCAGTAAAATCAGCCATATTTTTGTGAGGCTGCCAGCCGAATTTGGGGTCATTCCGGGCCGGTTCCTATTTTTGCGTATTTCCTTGATTTTTAATGGTAGGAAAATAAAAAAAAATACTTCCCGACCTCGAAAAAATCTGGGAAAATTTATAAAGGTGGATTGGATTTTTGCCAACCTATGTGCAAAATTTCAGCTCAAAATACCAAGAAATGAATTTTTTAGAGGGGGGGTGACAGCTGGGACCTAGTAGTGTCTGCCCCTGCCAGAGCTGCAATAACACTTATAGCTCTTTAGGGGGGTGCCCCCCGACTGGCCATGGGGCGCGCTGGCTGGCGCCCATAGGCCTGCCGCGGGGGATTTGCGAGCTGCTGCTACACACGTGGGGGGCCTCACGGCCCGAAGTAACGCCGCCATCGATGACCCGTTTTCCGGCCGGCGACGACCCGATTCCGACCACCGCCCTATAAAAATCACACGCGCGCGCGCGCCCGCCCGCCCGCGCCCGCGTCTGCGCTTGGCGCTGGGGCGCTGGGGCCTGAGGGCCTGGGGCCCTTGGGGGCCCTTGGGCTCTTGGGCGATTGGGCGCGCCGCGCGCGCGGCAATGATTTCCATGCCGCGCTGCGCAACGGGGGCTGACGCGGGGACAGCCCCTGCTGGCTGGCTATCTTACCCGCGGGGGGGCTGCCTTCGGGCCTTGCCCCCCTGCGCTCTTGCCTGCCCCCCGCGCGGGAGAGGCTACGCACACTCTGCGGCAGCGATGCCAGCAGTGGGAAAAATCGGCAGCGCGGACAGCCCCCGCTGGCTTGCTGTCGTGCCCGCGGGGGGGCTGCCTTCGGGCCCGGGGCAGCGGCAGCGATGCCAGCAGTGGGAAAAATCGGCAGCGCGGACAGCCCCCGCTGGCTTGCTGTCGTGCCCGCGGGGGGGCTGCCTTCGGGCCCGGGGCAGCGGCAGCGATGCCAGCAGTGGGAAAAATCGGCAGCGCGGACAGCCCCCGCTGGCTTGCTGTCGTGCCCGCGGGGGGGCTGCCTTCGGGCCCGGGGCAGCGGCAGCGATGCCAGCAGTGGGAAAAATCGGCAGCGCGGACAGCCCCCGCTGGCTTGCTGTCGTGCCCGCGGGGGGGCTGCCTTCGGGCCCGGGGCAGCGGCAGCGATGCCAGCAGTGGGAAAAATCGGCAGCGCGGACAGCCCCCGCTGGCTTGCTGTCGTGCCCGCGGGGGGGCTGCCTTCGGGCCCGGGGCAGCGGCAGCGATGCCAGCAGTGGGAAAAATCGGCAGCGCGGACAGCCCCCGCTGGCTTGCTGTCGTGCCCGCGGGGGGGCTGCCTTCGGGCCCGGGGCAGCGGCAGCGATGCCAGCAGTGGGAAAAATCGGCAGCGCGGACAGCCCCCGCTGGCTTGCTGTCGTGCCCGCGGGGGGGCTGCCTTCGGGCCCGGGGCAGCGGCAGCGATGCCAGCAGTGGGAAAAATCGGCAGCGCGGACAGCCCCCGCTGGCTTGCTGTCTTGCCCGCGGGGGGGCTGCCTTCGGGCCCGGGGCCCCTGCGCTCTTGCCTGCCCCCCGCGCGGGAGAGGCTAGGCGCTGCTGGGGCCAGCCCGACGTCGCTGGCCGCGCATGCGCGCTGCCGGTTTTCTCGCATCCCGCCAAGAAAACGTCGTGCTTTCCACATGAAACCAATCCAGTAAAATCAGCCATATTTTTGTGAGGCTGCCAGCCGAATTTGGGGTCATTCCGGGCCGGTTCCTATTTTTGCGTATTTCCTTGATTTTTAATGGTAGGAAAATAAAAAAAAATACTTCCCGACCTCGAAAAAATCTGGGAAAATTTATAAAGTTGGATTGGATTTTTGCCAACATATGTGCAAAATTTCAGCTCAAAATACCAAGAAATGAATTTTTTAGAGGGGGGGTGACAGCTGGGACCTAGTAGTGTCTACCCCTGCCAGAGCTGCAATAACACTTATAGCTCTTTAGGGGGGTGCCCCCTGGCTGGCCATGGGGCGCGCTGGCTGGCGCCCATAGGCCTGCCGCGGGGGATTTGTGGGCTGCTGCTATGCTCGGACTAACGTGGGGGGCCTCGGCCCGAAGTAACGCCGCCATCGATGACCCGTTTTCCGGCCGGCGACGACCCGATTCCGGCCACCGTCCCTGTGACCCGCTCCAAGCCGTTGGGCGCGTTGGGGCTGCTTATCCGCGGCTGCGGGCGCGCACGCACTCTGATTTGCCAGCGCTCGTGCCAACCAATAGGCAGCCCCAACGCGCCC
>JAQIZT010000601.1:0-5000 GCA_029228515.1 Populus alba x Populus x berolinensis | reverse complement strand
AAGAATCCTTTTTGCAGACGACTTAAATACTCGACGGGGTATTGTAAGTGGGCAGAGTGGCCTTGCTGCCACGATCCACTGAGTATACACCCCCATGTCGCTCCTATTCGTCCCCCCCCAGCTCCCTCAAGGGGCACGGCGTTCGAGGAGGCTGGGATGGGATGGGACCAGGGCAGCGCTCCCGGGATCTCGAGACTGGATAGTCCAAGGCTTGAAGAGAAAGACATGTTGGTCTAGACCTCGGGGCAGAGTGGCAGCCATTCCACCGAAAGGGGTAAGATCGGCAGCGCAGATTTGTGCAAGCGCCAGGCCCGTCGGGGAAGATCGGAGGCGCAGATAGCTTGACGGAACACGGGCTGGACCGCTGGGCTGTCCCGGCCAGGCAGGAAAATTTTTTTTTCCGTCGAGGGGGATGCGCCGACGAACACAGGGGCTGTTCGGACATTAACAAGCAGGCAGTGCAGGAAATCGAGGCAGCGTCGTACGATAATCGGCAAAGTCGTACGGAATCGAAGTCAGGCAGCGTGCTTACGATGATAAATTCCGGACGATCTTTATAGTCCTAGGCTAGACGAAAACGACTGGGGGCCTAGCACCAAACACGCTGGGGCAGTGGGAAAAATCGCGCAGCGCAAATTTTTTGACGAACATTGGCTGAGACGCTGGTCCGTCCAGGCCAGGCAGGAAAAATCGACGAGGGGACGCGCTGACGAAAGCAGGAGGCTGTTCAGACACAGCGGGCAGGTTGGAATAGGCAGAATCGGCAGCCGGTGCTTGGCGATGAGTCTGGACTGTTTATATTCCAAGGCGTGACGAAAAAGACTGGGAGGGCCTAGGCAGGGGCAGCGATGCCAACCGTGGGAAAAATCGGCAGCGCGGAAGATCCCGCAGCCTGGAGGCCGAGGCCCGTCGGGGAAAATCGGCAGGCGCAGATTTGTTGAACGAACACGGGCTGGACGCTGGGCCTGTCGCAGGCCAGGCAGGAAAATTTCGTCAGGGTGACGCGCTGACGAAACAGGTCTGTTCCAGACACAGCAGGCAGTTGTTGGAATCGGCAGCTCTGACGAAACAGGGGCTGTTTCAGACACAGGCATAGGCAGTGTGGGAAATCGGCAGCGCCGACGAAATCGAAGAAGTCGGCAGAAATCGGCAGCCGGTGCAGGTGCGATGAGTCCGTACGATTTATAGTCCTAGGCTTGACGAAAACGACTGGGGGCCTAGACACACACAGGGGCAAGGAGGCACGCTATGCCAACAGTGGGGAAAAATCGACAGCGCCGATTTGTTGACGCACACGGGCTGGAAACGCTGGCTTGTCGAGGCCAGGCAGGAACATATCGTCAAGGGGATCGCGCCTTGTGACGAAACAGGGGCGGTACAGACACAGCAAGCAAGTGTTGGAATCGGCAAGCGCAGACGAACGAGGGGCTGTTTCAGGACCAATCGGCAACGTCTGAAAAATCGGCACAAAATACAGCGCGTATTTGTGCAGCTGGAGGCCCTTATCAGCTGGATGCCCGCAGACGAGTCATTCAATTCGTCTGCCCTATCAACATAACTCCCCGATGTGGTTGTTCGCTATCTTGGAAGAAGAGATCTCTTCCTCCCCCAGCGTCGGCCGGGTGCGATTACCCGGCCGCGTCGTTCAAATCACTGCCAACTACTCGGCCACCACAGCTGATGGGGGGGATTCGAGGCCGGCCATGGTGGTGAGGGGAGGCCAGTACCCTGTGAAAGCAAGAGTTTTCCCGGGGCTCCTGCGGTGGCCCGCTAGGCATGCGCGCTGCCGTTTTCCCCGCATCCCGCCAAGAAAACGCCGGCTTTCCACGTGAAACCAATCCAGTAAAATCAGCCATATTTTGTTGAGGCTTGCCAGCCGAATTTGGGGTCCCAATCTTCCGGGCCGGTTCCTATTTTTGCGTATTCCTTCTTGATTTTTAATGGGTAGGAAAATAAAAAAAAATACTTCCCGACCTCTGAAAAAAATCTTGGAAAATTTATATAGGGTGGATTGGATATTAGCCTAACACTATGTGCAAAATATCAGCTCAAAATACCAAGAAATGAATTTTTATAGAGGGGGGGCGACAGCTGGGACCAAGTAGTGTCTAGCCCCTGCCAGAGTCTGCAATAACACTTATAGCTCCTTTAAGGGGGTGCCCCCCGACTTGGCCATGGGGCGCGCTGGCTGGCGCCCATGGAGCCTGCCTCAGCGGGGATTTGCGGAGCTGCTGCTACACACAGTGGGGGGCCTCACTGCCCGAAGTAACGCCGCCGATCGCGATGACGCCTTTTCCGGCCGAGGCGACAGCCCGATTCCGACCACCGCCCTATAAAAATCACACGCTGCGCTAAGCGCGCCCAAGCGCCGCAGCCGCGCCCGCAGTCTGCGCTTGGCGCTGGGGGCGCTGGGGCCAGAGGGCCTGGGGCCCTTGGGGGCCCTTAGGGCACGTTGGGCGATTGGGCGCGCGCGCGCGGCAGGCAATGATTTTTACCATGCCGCGCCTGCGCAACGGGGGCGGACGCTGGGACAGCCCCTGCAGGGCTGGCTTATATCTTAACCGCGGGGGTCTGCCTTCGGGCCTTGCCCCCCCTGCGCTCTTGCCTGCCCACCCGCGCGGGAGAGGGCTAACGCACACTCTTGGCGGCAGCGATGCCAGCAGTGGGAAAAATCGGCAGCGCGGTACATCGCCCCGCTGAGCTTGCTGTCGTGCCCGCGGGTGGGCTGCCTTTGGGCCCGGGGCAGCCGGCAGCGTTGCCAGCAAGTGGGAAAAAACGGCAGCGCGGACAGCCCCCGCTGGCTTGCTGTCGTGCCCAGCGGGGGGGCTGCCTTCGGGCCCGGGGCAGCGGCAGCGATGCCAGCAGTGGGAAAAATCGGCAGCGCGGACAGCCCCCGCTGGCTTGCTGTCGTGCCCGCGGGGAGGTCTGACCTTCGGGCCCGGGTGCAGCGGCAGCGATGCCAGCAGTGGGAAATCTCGGCAAGCTGCGGACAGCCCCCGCTGAGCATGGCTGTCGTGCCCATGGGGGGCCTGCCTTCGGGCCCAAGGGCCGCGGCAATCGATGCCAGCAGTGGTAAAAATCGCTAGCGCGGACAAGCCCCCCGCAGGCTTGCTGTCGTGCCCCATGCGGGGGGGCTGCCTTCGGGCCCGGGGCAGCGGCAGCGATGCCCAGCAGTGGGAAAAATCGGCAGCGCGGACAGCCCCCCTGGCTTGCTGTCTTGCCCCGCGGGGGGGCTACCTTCGGGCCCAGGGGCAGCGGCAGCGATGCCAGCAGTGGGAAAAATCGGCAGCGCGGACAAAGCCCCCGCTTTTGGCTTGCTGTCTTGCCCGCGGGGGGGCTTGCACTTCGGGCCCGGGGCCCCAGCGCTCATGAACTTGCCTGCCCCCCGCGCGGGAGAGGCTAGACGCTGTCTGGGGCCATCCTTGACGTCGGCTGGCTCGCGCATGCCGCGCTGCCTGTTTTCTCGCATCCCGCCAAGAAAACGTCGGTGCTTTCCACATGAAACCCAATCCAGTAAAATCAGCCACTATTTTTGTGTAGGCTGCCAGCCGAATTTTGGGGTCATTCCGAGCCGGTTCCTATTTTTGCGTATTTCCTTGATTTTTAATGGTAGGAAAATAAAAGAAAATACTATTCCCGACCTCATGAAAAAAATCTGGGAAAAAAATTTATAAAGTTTGGATTGGATTTTTGCCAAACATATGTGCAAAATTTCCAGCTCAAAATACCAAGAAATGAATTTTTTTAGAGGGGGGGTGACAGCTGGGACCTAGTAGGGTCTACCCCTGCCAGAGCTGCAATAACACTTATGGGGAGCTCTTTAGGGGGGTGCCCCCTGGCTGGCCATGGGGCGCGCAGGCTGAGGCGGCCCATTCTAGGCCTGCCGCGGGGCTTTGTGGGCTGCTGCTATGCTCGGACTAACGTGGGGGGCCTCACGGCCGAAAGTAACGCTGCCGCCATCAGATGACACCGTATTCCGCCAGCCGACGACACCGATTCTCGGCCAACCCGTCCCTGTGACCCTCATCCAAGCCGTTGGGCGCGTTGGGGCTGCTTATCCGCGGCTGCGGGCGCGGCACAGAAGAACTCGGATTTGCCAGCGACTCGTGCCAACCAATAGGTCAGCCCCAACGCGCCCAACGGACTTGGCGCGACGTCATGGATTCCGGCCACCGTCCTCTAGTGACCCGCCTCAAGCCGATGGGCGAGTTGGGGCTGTCCTTATCCGCGGCTGCGGGACGCACAAGCCACATCTGATAGCCAGCGCATCGTGCCAACCAATAGGCAGCCCCAACGCGCCCAACGGCTTGGCGCGACGTTCACGATTCCGGCCAAACCGTCCCAGTGACCCGCCTCCAAGCCGTTGGGGCGCGTTGTGGCTGCTTATCCGCGGCTGCGGGCCGCGCACGCACTCTGATTTGCCAGCGCGCGTGCCAACCAATAGGCAGCCCCAACGCGCCCAACGGCTTGGCTGCGGACGTCACGATTCCGGGCACCCACCGTCCCCGGGACCCGCTCCAAGCCGTTGGGCGCGTTGGGGCTGCTTATCCGCGGCGTGGGCGTGGGGCCTTAACAAGCCGCGCTCGTTCCAAGGTGCTGGCAGCTGACGCGCGCCTCTCAGCTTGCCGCGACGTCCCGGTGGCGGTGGCCGGCATCCCTGCCCGTCACCCGCTCCAAGCCGTTGGGCGCGTTGGGGCTGCTTATCCGCGGTCTCGGGCGTGGGGGCCTTAACAGGATTCCCCTCGTGCCAAGGTGCTGGCAGCCCCACGCGCCCAACGGCTTGGCGCTACGTAACGGCGACGTCCTGATTCCGGCCACCGCTGCGTGACCCGCTCCAAGCCGTTGGGCGCGTTGGGGCTGCTTATCCGCGGTCTCGGGTGTGGGGCCTTAACAGGATTCCCCTCGTGCCAAGGTGCTGGCAGCCCCAACGCGCCCAACGGCTTGGCGCGACGTCACGGCAGCGGTGGCCTCTGCCTGTGCTCGCAAGCTGGAGGCCTGGA
>JAQIZT010000600.1:17500-20632 GCA_029228515.1 Populus alba x Populus x berolinensis | reverse complement strand
TCGGTCCGCACCAGACACGTCAGGCCAGGCCTTCCAGCCTTTGCGAGCACAGGCAGCGGCCACACGTGCCGTGACGTCACGCCAAGCCGTTGGGGCGCGTTGGGGCTGCCAGCTCCTTGGCACAGAGTGGGAAATCCTGTTAAGGCCCCACAACCCCCCGAGACCGCGGATAAGCAGCCCCAACGCGCCCAACGGCCTTGGAGCGGGGGTCACGGCAGCGGTGGCCGGAAATCGGGACGTCGCCGTTACGTAGCGGCCAAGCCGTTGGGCGCTGGTTGGGGGCTGGCCCAGCACCTTGGCACGAGGGGAGGGAATCCTGTTAAGGCCCCACGCCCGATTAGACCAGCAGGGATAAAGCAGCCCCAACGCGCCCAACAGGCTTGGAGCGGGTGACGGGAAGGGATGCGGCCACCGCCACCGGGACGTCGCGGCAAGCTGAGAGGCGCGCGTCGGCTGCCAGCACCTTGGAACGAGCGCGGCTTGTTAAGGCCCCACGCCCACGCCGCGGGATAAGCAGCCCCAACGCGCCCCAACGGCTTGGAGCGGGTCCGGGGACGGTGGCCGGAATCGTGACGTCGCGCCAAGCCGTTGGGCGCGTTGGGGCTGCCTATTGGTTGGCACGAGCGCTGGCAAATCAGAGTGCTGTGCGCGCCCGCAGCCGCGGATAAGCAGCCCAACGCGCCCAACGGCTTGGAGCGGGTCACAGGGACGGTGGCCGAAATCGGGTCGTCGCCGGCCGGAAAACGGGTCATCGATGGCGGCGTTACTTCGGGCCATGAGGCCCCCACGTTAGTCCGAGTATAGCAGCAGCCCACAAATCCCCCGCGGCAGGCTATGGGCGCCAGCCAGCGCGCCCCATGGCCAGTCAGGGGGCACCCCCCTAAAGAGCTATAAGTGTTATTGCAGCTCTGGCAGGGGTAGACACTACTAGGTCCCAGCTGTCACCCCCCTCTAAAAAATTCATTTCTTGGTATTTTGAGCTGAAATTTTGCACATAGGCTGGCAAAAATCCAATCCAACTTTATAAATTTTCCCAGATTTTTTCGAGGTCGGGAAGTATTTTATTTTATTTTCCTACCATTAAAAATCAAGGAAATACGCAAAAATAGGAACCGGCCCGGAATGACCCCAAATTTGGCTGGCAGCTCACAAAAATATGGCTGATTTTACTGGATTGGTTCCTGTGGAACGCACGACGTTTTCTTGGCGGGATGCGAGAAAACCGGCAGCGCGCATGCGCGGCCAGCGACGTCGGGCTGGCCACAGCAGCGCCTAGCTCTCCGCGCGGGGGGCAGGCAAGAGCGCAGCTGCCCCGGGCCCGAAGGCAGCCCCCCGCGGGCAAGATAGCAAGCCAGCAGGGGCTGTCCGCGCTGCCGATATTTCCCACCGCTGGCATCGCTGCCGCTGCCACGGGCCCGAAGGCAGCCCCCCCGCGGGCAAGATAGCAAGCCAGCAGGGGCTGTCCGCGCTGCCGATATTTCCCACGCTGGCATCGCTGCCGCTGCCACGGGCCCGAAGGCAGCCCCCCCGCGGGCAAGATAGCAAGCCAGCAGGGGCTGTCCGCGCTGCCGATATTTCCCACGCTGGCATCGCTGCGCTGCCACGGGCCCGAAGGCAGCCCCCCGCGGGCAAGATAGCAAGCCAGCAGGGGCTGTCCGCGCTGCCGATATTTCCCACGCTGGCATCGCTGCCGCTGCCCGGGCCCGAAGGCAGCCCCCCGCGGGCAAGATAGCAAGCCAGCAGGGGCTGTCCGCGCTGCGATATTTCCCACCGCTGGCATCGCTGCCGCTGCCACGGGCCCGAAGGCAGCCCCCCGCGGGCAAGATAGCAAGCCAGCAGGGGCTGTCCGCGCTGCCGATATTTCCACCGCTGGCATCGCTGCCGCTGCCACGGGCCCGAAGGCAGCCCCCCCGCGGGCAAGATAGCAAGCCAGCAGGGGCTGTCCGCGCTGCCGATATTTCCCACCGCTGGCATCGCTGCCGCTGCCCCGGGCCCGAAGGCAGCCCCCCGCGGGCAAGATAGCAAGCCAGCAGGGGCTGTCCGCGCTGCCGATATTTCCACCGCTGGCATCGCTGCCGCTGCCCGGGCCGAAGGCAGCCCCCCCGCGGGCAAGATAGCAAGCCAGCAGGGGCTGTCCGCGCTGCCGATATTTCCCACGCTGGCATCGCTGCCGCTGCCCCGGGCCCGAAGGCAGCCCCCCCGCGGGCAAGATAGCAAGCCAGCGGGGCTGTCCGCGCTGCCGATATTTCCCACCGCTGGCATCGCTGCCGCTGCCACGGGCCCGAAGGCAGCCCCCCCGCGGGCAAGATAGCAAGCCAGCAGGGGCTGTCCGCGCTGCCGATATTTCCCACGCTGGCATCGCTGCCGCTGCCCCGGGCCCGAAGGCAGCCCCCCCGCGGGCAAGATAGCAAGCCAGCAGGGGCTGTCCGCGCTGCCGATATTTCCCACCGCTGGCATCGCTGCCGCTGCACGGGCCGAAGGCAGCCCCCCCGCGGGCAAGATAGCAAGCCAGCAGGGGCTGTCCGCGCTGCCGATATTTCCCACCGCTGGCATCGCTGCCGCTGCCCCGGGCCCGAAGGCAGCCCCCCCGCGGGCAAGATAGCAAGCCAGCAGGGGCTGTCCGCGCTGCCGATATTTCCCACCGCTGGCATCGCTGCCGCTGCCCCGGGCCCGAAGGCAGCCCCCCGCGGGCAAGATAGCAAGCCAGCAGGGGCTGTCGCGCTGCCGATATTTCCCACCGCTGGCATCGCTGCCGCTGCCCCGGGCCCGAAGGCAGCCCCCCCGCGGGCAAGATAGCAAGCCAGCAGGGGCTGTCCGCGCTGCCGATATTTCCCACGCTGGCATCGCTGCCGCTGCCCCGGGCCCGACGGCAGCCCCCCCGCGGGCAAGATAGCAAGCCAGCAGGGGCTGTCCCCGCGTCAGCCCCCGTTGCGTTGAGCCTACCCCCTAGACGAATTTTCCTGCCAGGCCTGGCCAGCCCAGCGTCCAGCCCGTGTTCGTCAACAAATCTGCGCTGCCGATTTTCCGCGACGGGCCTCCAGCGGCATTTACCGCGCTGCCGATTTTTCCCACTGTTGTTATCGCTGCCGCTGCCCCAGCGTGTGCCTAGCCTCACCCGCGCGGGGGGCAGGC
>JAQIZT010000600.1:2500-7500 GCA_029228515.1 Populus alba x Populus x berolinensis | reverse complement strand
GCGGATAAGCAGCCCCAACGCGCCCAACGGCTTGGAGCGGGTCCGGGGACGGTGGCCGGAATCGTGACGTCGCGCCAAGCCGTTGGGCGCGTTGGGGCTGCCTATTGGTTGGCACGAGCGCTGGCAAATCAGAGTGCGTGCGCGCCCGCAGCCGCGGATAAGCAGCCCCAACGCGCCCAACGGCTTGGAGCGGGTCACAGGGACGGTGGCCGGAATCGGGTCGTCGCCGGCCGGAAAACGGGTCATCGATGGCGGCGTTACTTCGGGCCATGAGGCCCCCCACGTTAGTCCGAGTATAGCAGCAGCCCACAAATCCCCCGCGGCAGGCCTATGGGCGCCAGCCAGCGCGCCCCATGGCCAGTCAGGGGGCACCCCCTAAAGAGCTATAAGTGTTATTGCAGCTCTGGCAGGGGTAGACACTACTAGGTCCCAGCTGTCACCCCCCCTCTAAAAATTCATTTCTTGGTATTTTGAGCTGAAATTTTGCACATAGGCTGGCAAAAATCCAATCCAACTTTATAAATTTTCCCAGATTTTTTCGAGGTCGGGAAGATAATTGATTTATTTTCCTACCATTAAAAATCAAGGAAATACCGCAAAATAAGGAACCGCCCGGAATGACTCCCAAATTTGGGCTGGCAGCCTCACAAAAATATGGCTGAATTTTACTGGAATGGTTTCATGCGGAACGCACAGAATCTGACGTTTTCTTGGCGGGATGCGAGAAACCGGCAGCGCGCCATGCGCGCGCCAGCGACGTCGGGCTGGCCCCAGCCGCGGCCAGCCTCTCACTTCACGCGCGGGGGGCAGGCAAGAGCCGCAGCTGCCCCGGGCCCGAAGGCAGCCCCCCTTGCGGGCCAAGGATAGCAAGCCAGGCAGGGGCTGTCCGCGCTGGCCGATCATTTCCCACCGCTGGCATTCCGCTGTCCGCTGCCACGGGCCCGAAGGCAGCCCCCCCGCGGGCAAGATAGCAAGCCCAAGCAGGGGCTCGTCCGCGGCTGCCGATATTTCCCACCGCTGGCATCGCTGCCGCTGCCCCAACCGGGCCCGAAGGCAGCCCCCCCGCGGGCAAGATAGCCAAGCCAGCAGGGGCCTGTCCGCGCTGCCGATATTTCCCAACCGCTGGCATCGGCTGCCGCTGCCGACGGGCCCGAAGGCAGCCCCCCCGGCGGGCAAGATAGCAAAGCCAGCAGGGGGGCTGTCCGCGCTGCCGATATTTCCCCACCCGCTGGCATCAGCTTTGCCGCTGCACGGGCCCGAAGGCAGCCCCCCGCGGGCAAGATAGCAAGCCAGCAGGGGCTGTCCCGCGCTGCCGATATTTCCCACCGCTGGCAATATCAGCTGCCGCTGCCACGCCGGCCCGAAGGCAGCCCCCCCGCGGGCAAGATAGCAAGCCAGCAGGGGCTGTTCCGCGGCTGCCGATATTTCCCACCGCTCTGGCATCGCTGCCGCTGCCACGGGCCCGAAGGCAGCCCGCCCGCGGCAAGATAGCAAGCCAGCAGGGGCTGTCCGCGCTGCCGATAATTTCCCACCGCTGGCATCGCTGCCGCTGCCACCGGGCCCGAAGGCACCCCCACCCGGCAAGATAGCAACCGAGAGGGCTGTCCGCGCTGGTCCGATATTTCCCACCGCTCATTCGGCTTGCGCTGCCCCGGCCCCGAAGGCAGCCCACCCCCGCGGGCAATGATAGCAAGCCAGCAGGGGCTGGTCCCGCGCTGGCCGATATTTCCCACCGCTGGCATCGCTGCCGCTGCACAGGGCCCGAAGGCAAGCCCCCCCGCGGGCCAAAGAATAGCAAGCCAGCAGGGGCTGTCCGCGCTGCCTGATATTTTCCCACCGCTGGCATCGCTGCCGCTGCCACGGGCCCGAAGGCAGCCCCACCCGCGGGCAAGATAGCAAGCCAGCAGGGGCTGTCCGCGCTGTGCCGATTATTTTCCGCACCGCTGGCATCGCTGCCGCTGCCCTAGGACGGGCCCGAAGGCAGCCCCACCCGCGGTGGCAAGATAGCAAGCCCAGCAGGGGCTTGCTCGCAGCGCTGCCGATATTCTCCCACCGCTGTCATCCGCTGCCGCTTGCCACGCGGGTCCCGAAGGCACAGCCCCCCCGCGGGGGCAAGATAGCAAGCCAGCAGGGGCTGTCCGCGCTGCCGATATTTCCCACCGGCTGGCATCGCTGCCGCTGCCCACGGGCCCGAAGGCAGCCCCCCTCGCGGGCCAAGATAGCAAAGCCAGCCAGGGGCTGTCCGCGCTGCCGATATTTTCCCCACCGCTGGCAATCGCTGCCGGCTGCCCACGGGCCCGAAGGCAGCCCCGCTCCCGACGGAGCAAGATAGCAAGCCAGCAGGGGCTGTCCGCGCTGCCGAATATTGTCCCACCGCTGGCATCGCTGCCGCCTGCCCCGGGCCCGGAAGGCTAGCCCCCCCCCAGCAGGGCAAGATAGCAAGCCAGCATGGGGCTGTCCGCGCTGCCGATATATGTTCCCCACCGCTGGCATCGCTGTCCGCTGCCCCGGGCCCGAAGGCAGCCCCCCCGCGCGGCAAGATAGCAAGCCAGCAGGGGCTCTGTCCCCGCGTCAGCCCCCGTTGCCGGTGAGCCCTACCCCCTAGAAAGACGAATTTTCCTGCCAGGCCTTGGCCAGCCTTCGTCCAGCCCGTTGTTGCGGTCAACAAATCTGGCGCTGGCCGATTTTCCGAGCGACGGGCCATCAGCGGCATTTAACCCGCGCTGGGCCAGATTTTTCCCACTGTATGTATCGCTGCCCACGCTGCCCCAGCGTGTGCTCTAGCCCAATTCACCCGCGCGGTGGGGGGGCAAGGCAAAGAGCGCAGGGGCCCAGGCCACGAAGGCAAGCCCCCCCGCGGGTAAGATAGCAAGGCAGCAGGGGCTTGTCCCCTGCGTCATGCCCCCAGTTGCGCAGCGCGGCAGGGGAACCCCACTGCGCTGCTGCGCAAAAGCGCGACCAATCGACACCAAGAGCCCAAGGGCCCCCAAAAGGGCCCCAGGCCCTCAAGGCCCCATCCCACAGGCCCCCAGGGCCCAGCGCCCCATGGCCCAGCGCCCAGCGCCCCAGCGCCCCAGCGCGGTGCTGCGGGGCGGATGCTGCGCGCAAAGCGCAGGCGCAAGCGTGTGATTTTTATAGGGCGGTGGTCGGAAGTCGGGTCGTCGGCCGGCCGGAAAACGGGTCCATCGATGGCGGCGTTTACTTTCGGGCCGTGGAGGGCCCCCCACGCTAGTTCTCCGAGCAGTGCAGCAGCAGCCCCGCAGCAGGCCTATATGGGCGCCAGCCAGCGCGCCCCATGGCCACACCCCCTAAAGAGCTATATCTAGTGTTATTGCAGGCTCTGGCAGGGGTAAGACACTACTAGGTCCCATCTGTCACCTCCCCCCTTCTAAAAAATTCATTTCTTGGTATTTTGAGCATGAAATTTTTGCACATAGGTTGGCAAAAATCCAATTCCACCTTTATAAATTTTCCAAGAATTTTTTTCGAGGTCGGGAAGTATTTTTTTTTTATTTTCCTACCATTTGGAAAAATCAAGGAGAATACGCAAAAATAGGACCACCGCGGGCCCGGAGATGACCCCAAATTCGGCTGGCAAGCCTCACAAAAATATGGCTTGATTTTACTGGATTGGTTTCACGGTGGAAAGCACGACGTTTTTCCCTTTGGCGGGATAGCGGAGAAAAAAACCTGGCAGCGCGCTATGCGCGGTCCAAGCGGAGGAGCCCCGGGGAACAACTCTTGCTTCTTTCACGGTCTAGGCCTCTCCCTCACCACCAATGGCAGGCCTCTAATCCACCCCCAATCAGCCAGTTGTAGCCGATTAGGGCAAAGTGATTTGAACGACGCCGCCGGGTAATCGCAAGCCCCGGCCGAGCTGCGGGGAGGAAGAGGATCTCTTCTTCCAAGATAGCGAACAACACATCGGGAGTTATGTTGATAGGGCAGAGAATTGGAATGACTCGTTGCGGGCAGCCCAGCTGATAGGGCCTCCAGCTGCACAAATCCGCGCGTGCACGATTTTTCCGACGTTGCCGATTTCGTCTGAACAGCCCCTCTTTGTGTACCAGTCCGCGCTGCCGATTCAAACTACTGCCTGCTGTGTTCTGAAAACAGCCCCTGTTTCGTCAGCGCGTCCCCTCGACGAATTTTCCTGCCTGGCCTGGACAGCCCAGCGTCCAGCCCGTGTTCGTCACCAAATCTGCGCTGCAGATTTTCCCCGACGGGCCTCCAGCTGCACAAATCCGCGCTGCCGATTTTTCCCACTGTTGGCATCGCTGCCGCTGCCCCTGCCCCAGCGTGTGCCTAGGCCCCCAGTCGTTTTCGTCACGCCTAGGACTATAAACAGTCCGGACTCATCGCCAGCACCGGCTGCCGATTCTGCCGACTTCGCCGATTTCGTCGGCGCTGCGATTCCAGCACTGCCCGCTGTGTCTGAACAGCCCCTGCTTCGTCAGCGCATCCCCTTGACGAATTTTCCTGCCTGGCCTGGACAGCCAGCGTCCAGCCCATGTTCGTCAAAAAATCTGCGCTGCCGATTTTTCCCGCTGTGGGGCATCGCTGCCGCTGCCCCAGCGTGTGCCTAGGCCCCCAGTCTTTTTCGTCACGCCTAGGACTATAAACAGTCCAGACTCATCGCCAGCACCGGCTGCCGATTCTGCCGACTTTGCCGATTTCGTCGGCGCTGCCGATTCCAGCACTGCCCGCTGTGTCTGAACAGCCCCTGCTTCGTCAGCGCATCCCCTTGACGAATTTTCCTGCCTGGCCTGGACAGCCCAGCGTCCAGCCCATGTTCGTCAAAAAATCTGCGCTGCCGATTTTTCCCGACTGTGGGCATCGCTGCCGCTGCCCCAGCGCGTGCCTAGGCCCCCAGTCTTTTTCGTCACGCCTAGGACTATAAACAGTCCAGACTCATCGCCAGCACCGGCTGCCGATTCTGCCGACTTTGCCGATTTCGTCGGCGCTGCCGATTCCAGCACTGCCCGCTGTGTCTGAACAGC
>JAQIZT010000599.1:0-10000 GCA_029228515.1 Populus alba x Populus x berolinensis | reverse complement strand
GGAAAAATCGGCAGCGCAGATTTTTTGACGAACATGGGCTGGACGCTGGGCTGTCCAGGCCAGGCAGGAAAATTCGTCAAGGGGATGCGCTGACGAAGCAGGGGCTGTTCAGACACAGCGGGCAGTGCTGGAATCGGCAGCGCCGACGAAATCGGCAAAGTCGGCAGAATCGGCAGCCGGTGCTGGCGATGAGTCTGGACTGTTTATAGTCCTAGGCGTGACGAAAAAGACTGGGGGCCTAGGCACGCGCTGGGGCAGCGGCAGCGATGCCCACAAGCGGGAAAAATCGGCATGCGCAGAGAATTTCTTTCGACGAACATGGGCTGGACGACTGGGCTGTCCAGGCCAGGCAAGGAAAATTCGTCAAGGGGATGCGCTGACGAAGCAGGGGCTGTTCAAGAACACAGCGGGGCAGTGCTGGAATCGGCAAGCGCCCCCCGACGAAAGATCGGCAAAGTCGGCAGAATCAGGCAGCCGGTGCTGTCACCCAACACCACTCCCGCGAAGAGTCTACTGGACTAGTTTATAGTCCTAGGCGTGACGAAAAAGACTGGGGGCCTAGGCACACAGCGCTGGGTCAGCGGCAGTCGGATGCCCACAGCGGGAGAAAATCGCAGCGCAGATTTCTCAAATGACGAACATGGGCTGGACGCTGGGCTGTCCAGCCAGGCAGGAAAATTCGTCAAGGGGATGCGCTGAACGAAGCCAGAGGGCTGTTCAGACATGTCCACAGCGGGCAGTGCAGGACATCCGGCAGCGCCGACGAAATCGGCGAAGTCGGCATGAATCGGCAGCCCGGTGCTGGCGATGAGTCCGGACTGTTTATACAGTCACTAGGCGTGACGAAACAACACACGACTGGGGGTGGGCCTAGGCACTACAGCTGGGGCAGGGGCAGCGGCAGCGACTGCCCAAAACAGTGAGAAAAATCGGGTCAAGCAGCGGATTTGTGGGCAGCTTGCTGAGGCCCGTCGCGGGAAAATCGGCAGCGCAGATTTGGTGACGAACACGGGCTGGACGCTGGAGGCTGTCCAGAGCCAGGCAGGAAAATTCGTCGGAGGGTACGCGCTGAAACGAAGACAGGGGGCTGTTCAGACCACAGCAGGAGCAGTGGTTGGAGGACAATCCGGCAAGCGCGGACGACACGACTGGGGGCTTGTTCAGGACAAATCGGCAACGTCGGAAAAATCGGCAAGCGCGAATTTGTGCAGCTGGAGGCCCCTAATCAGCAGGCTGCGCCGCAACGAGTCATATCAGCTTCTCTGCCCTATCAAACATAACATCCCGATGTGTTGTTCCGCTATCTTGGAAGAAGAGATCTCTTCCTCCCCACGCGCGTCGCCCCGGAGGTTGGGTGGGCCGATTACATCCCGGCGGCGTCCGTTCCAAATCAACTGGCCCTACATCGGCTACAAACTGCTGATGGGGGGGATTTAGAGGCCATGCCATGGTGGTGAGGGGAGGCCAAGACACCGTGAAAGCAAGAAGTTTTTCCCGGGGCTACCTCGCGCTGGGCCCGCGCATAAACAGACAAGCGCGGCTGCCAGTTTGTTTCCCGAATCCCGCCAAGAAAACGAGAGGATCAGTGCTTTCCAACGTCGAAACCATCATCCAGTAAAATCAGCCAATATTTTTGGTGATGCATGCATAGCCCGAATTTGGGGTCATTGCCCGGGCCGGTTGTCCTATTCTCTTTTGCGTATTTCCTTGATTTTCAATGAGTAGGAAAATAAAAAAAAAAATACTCTCCCGAATCGAAAAAATCGGGAAAATTTATAAAGGTGGACATTGGATTTTTGCCAACCTATGTGCAAAATTTCAGCTCAAAAATAACCAAGCGAAATGCGAATTTCTTAGAGGGGGGGTGACAGCCTGGGACCTAGTCAGTGTCCCTACCCCTGCCAGAGCAGCAATAGACACTTATAGCTCTTTTAAGGGGGGTGGCCATGGGGCGCGCTGGCTGGCGCCCATAGGCCTTAGCCCGCGGGGCGCTGCTGCTACGGCCTCGGATCTAGAAACGTGGGGCGCCCTCCACGGCCCGAAGTAACGCCCCAGCCATCGATGACTCCGTTTTCCCGGCCGAACGACGACACCCGATTCCGACCGACCAGCCCTATAAAAATCACACCGCGCGCGCAGACGACATCGACGCACGAAAGTGCGCCCGCCCGCAGCCGCGCGAGCTGGGCGCGATGGGGCGACCTGGGGCGCTGGGGCCTGGGGCGCTGCGGGTGCCTGGGGGCCTGGGCCTGAGGGCCGGGGGCCCTTGGGGCCCTTGGGCTCTTGGGCGATTGGGCGCGCGCCAAACGCGCCGCGAGCAGTGGTTTCCCCCTGCCGCGCTGCGCAAACGGGGGCTGACGCGGGGACAGCCCCTGCTGATGCCGCCCTTGCTATCATTTATCCCGCGGGGGGTTGCCCTGTGCCTTCGGGCCCGAGGGCGCGGCAGCGATGCCAGCGGTGGGAAATATCGGGCTAGCAGCGACAAGAAGCCCCTGCGCTCTTGCTATCTGCCCCCCGACGCGGAGGTGAGGCATCGGCACATCATAACGCTGGGGCAGCGGCAGCGATAACAACAGTGGGAAAATATCGGCAGCCGCGGTAAATGGCCGCTGGAGGCCCGTCGCGGAAAATGCGGCCAGCGCAGATCTTGTCGTGACGAAACACGGGCTGGTACGCTTCGGGCTGGCCAGAGCCTGGCAGGGAAAAATTCTTCTTAGCGGAGGAAATAGCGCAATCCACGGCAACGGGGTAGCAGAACGCGCGTAGAAACAGCCCACTGTCTGCGCTTGCTATCTTGCCCGCGGGGGCGGGGCTAGCCTTCGGGCCCCAAGGGCATCGGCAGCGATGGCCTAGCGGTGGGAAATATCGGCAGCGCGGAACAGCTCCCCTGCTGCGCATTGCTATCTGTTGCCCGCGGGTGGGGCTTGCCTTCGGAGCCCGGGGCAAAGCGGCAGCGATGCCAGCGGTGTGGAAATATCGGCAGCGCGGACAGCCCCTGCTGGTACATCTGCTATCTTGCCCGCGGGGGGGCTAGCCTTCGGGCCCGTGGCAGCGGCCGCGATGCCAGCGGGAGTGGGAAATATCAGGCAGCAGCGGACAAGCCCCTGCTTCTACGGCTTGCTATCCTTGAGCCCGCGGGGGGGCTAGCCCTTCGGGCCCGTAGGCAGCGTGCAGCGATGGCCAGCGGTGGAGAAATATCGGCAGCGCGGACAAGGGCCCAACTCTGCTGGCTTGCTATCTTGCCCGCAAAAGTGGGGGGGGCTGCCTTCCGGGGCCCGTGGCAGCGGCAGCGATTCGCCGAGCGGTGGGATATATTCGGCAAGCGCGGACAGAGCCCCTGCTGGACTTTGCTATCTTGGCCACGCAGGGGGTGGCTTGCCCCTTCGGGCCCGTGGACAGAGCGTGCAGCCGATGCCAGCGGTGGGAAAATATCTCGGCAAGCGCGGACAGCCCCTGCTGGCTTGCTATCTTGCCCGCGGGGGGCTGCCTTCGGGCCCGTGGCAGCGGCAGCGATGCCAGCGGTGGGAAATATCGGCAGCGCGGACAGCCCCTGCTGGCTTGCTATCTTGCCCGCGGGGGGGCTGCCTTCGGGCCCGGGGCAGCGGCAGCGATGCCAGCGGTGGGAAATATCGGCAGCGCGGACAGCCCCTGCTGGCTTGCTATCTTGCCCGCGGGGGGCTGCCTTCGGGCCCGTGGCAGCGGCAGCGATGCCAGCGGTGGGAAATATCGGCAGCGCGGACAGCCCCTGCTGGCTTGCTATCTTGCCCGCGGGGGGGCTGCCTTCGGGCCCGGGGCAGCGGCAGCGATGCCAGCGGTTGGAAATATCGGCAGCGCGGACAGCCCTGCTGGCTTGCTATCTTGCCCGCGGGGGGGCTGCCTTCGGGCCCGTGGCAGCGGCAGCGATGCCAGCGGTGGGGAAATATCGGCAGCGCGGACAGCCCCTGCTGGCTTGCCTATCTTGCCCGCGGGGGGGCTGCCTTCGGGCCCGGGGCAGCTTGCGCTCTTGCCTGCCCCACCGCGCGGGAGAGGCTAGGCGCTGCTGGGGCCACGCCCAGACGTCGCTGGCCGCGCTTGAATGCGCTGCTGCCAGGTTTTCCCTCGCATCCGCCGCCAAGAAAACGTCCGTTGCGTTCCACATGAAACCAATCCAGTAAAAGATCAGCCATATTTTTGTGAGGCTGCCAGCGCCAAATTTGGGGTCATTCCGCGGCCGGTTCCTATCTTTTGCGTATTTCCTTGATTTTTAATGGTAGGAAAATAAATAAAATATACTTTCCCGACCTCAGAAAAAATCTGGGAAAATTTATAAAGTTTAGGATTGGATTTTTGCATCCTATGTGCAAAATTTCAGCTCAAAAATACCAAGAAATGAATTTTTTAGAGGGGGGGTGACAAGCTGTGACCTAGTAGTTGGTCTACCCCTGCCAGAGCTGCAATAAACACTTATAGCTCTTTAGGGGGTTGCCCCCTGACTTGGCCATGGGGCGCGCTGGCTGGCGCCCATAGGGCCTGCCGCGGGGGATTTGTGGGCTGCTGCAATTAACTCGGACTAAACGTGGGGTCGGCCTCATGGCCCGAAGTAGTTAACGGCCGCCATCGATGAACCCCCGTTTTCCGGCCGGCGACGACCCCGATTCCCGGCCACCGTCCCTGTGACCCGCTCCAAGCCGTTCGGGCGCGTTGGGGCTGCTTATCCGGCGGCTGCTGGTTGCGCGCTACGCACTCTGATTTGCCCGCGCTCGTGCCAACCAATAGGCAAGCCCCCAACGCGCCCAACCGGCTTGGCGCGAAACAGTCACGATTCCGGCCCCACCGTCCCCGGGACCCGCTCAAGCCGTTGAAGGCGCTTAAATTAAGCTTAGTTGGGGCTGCTTTAATCCGCGGCGTTGGGCGTGGGGCACTTAACAAGCCGCGCTCGTTCCCAAGGTTATGGGGGGGGCTTTTGGCAGCAGCCGACGCGCGCCTATCCAGCTTTTGCCGCGACGTCCCGGTTCGGTGGCGGTGGCCGGAATCCCTTCCCGTCACCCGCTCCAAAGCCGGTCAACTTGGGCGCGTTGGGGTCTGCTTATCCGCTGGTTCTCGGGGCGTGGGGCCTTAAACAGGATTTCCCCTCGTTGCCAAGGTGCTGGCATGCCCCCAACGCGCCCAAACGGCTTGGCAGCTACCAGTAACGGCGACGTCCCCGATTCCGGCCACCGCTTGCCGGTGACCCGCTCCAAGCCGTATGGGCGCAGGTTGGGGCTTGCTTATCCGCGGTCTCGGGTGTGGGGGCCTTAACAGGATTCCCCTAGTTGCCAAGGTGCTGGCAGCCACCAACGCGTCATCCAACGGCTTGGCGTGACGTCACGGCAAGCGGTGGCCGCTGCCTGTGCTCAAGCAAGATGGAAGGCCTGGCCGATTCCCTTTCACGTGTCCTGCGTGGCGAGACCGCCGAGCTTGGGTGAATTGCGAGGAGAGCTGTACCGCGTGGGCGTGCTGCATTCAGTTGCGGCGCTCCTGCCAAGGTGCTGGTAGCTCTCCATCGCCATCCCCAATGCTCCTGCGCAATGAAAAAAATAAAATAAGAAAAAATATAAGCGATGTGCCTCGCTGCCGAGTGCCTGGCCTTCCGTTCCTTCCGAGCCTGAGGAAAGATGGCCCCCCGAATGATTTGTCCCCGTTGCTCCCGCCCCCGCGGCCTGTCCCTTTCGAGAAATCCGCCGCGTCCCCCGCGGCTTTGTTGCGTTGTCCCTTCGAGATCCCCACGCGTCCCCCCGCGGCTTGTTGCTTGTCCCTTCGAGATTCCTTCCGGCGTCCCCCAGCGGTACACATTCTCCGTGTTGCTTGTCCCTTCGAGATCCTTTCGCGTCCAGCGGATGCGGGCACGATCTCTCTCGGGTTTCGTGTTTCCACTTCGCCCTCAGGTGGCCGTGGTTCGCTCGTCGGGATTGTTGTCGCGTGTAACGCAGAGTCAGCATGGAGCGGTAATTGGGCTGTCCGTGTCGGCAGGCTCCGTGCTTGTGCACCGAACTGTCCGGCCTGCTGACCTCCCATCCACCTCTCGGCCAAGGGCCCTGGGTGCCTTGCGCGCGAGGCGGGGTTTCCTGTGCTGACGTACCCACACTTCGGATGTGTAATTTGAATGTGAAGCTGTCCCCTCTCCGCCGCGCGCCTCCCCGGGGGCGCGGGTGCGAACCCCCTAGAAAGCGGCGACGCCAGTGTTCCAGTTCGAGCGGAATCCCGCCGAACTGGCCACGTGCGGTCAGCTCGTGCTTTCGGATGCGGAATGCGATGCCCGGCGCGGGGGCCTCCGCCCTGCGAACCGCTCCCGTGTCGAGCCGCTCAGTTGCTCGATAAAGAACGACTTCCTCGCCCGTCTCGGCGCCCCTCGTCTCATCGGCGTCGGGGATCGTCGCGGGTCGTGGTGTCGCCAAGGAATGCTACCTGGTTGATCCCTGGCCAGTAGTCCCATATGCTTGTCTCAAAGAATTAAGCCATGCATGTGTAAGTATGAACTAATTCAGACTGTTGAAACTGCGAATGGCTCCATTAAATCAGTTATAGTTTGTTTGATGGTATTTGCTACTCGGATAACCGTAGTAATTCATAGAAGCTAATACGTGCAACAAACCCCAGACTTCCCTGGAAGGGACGCATTTATTAAGATAAAATGGTCGACGCGGGCTCTGCCCGTTGCTCTGATGATTCATGATTAACTCGACGGATCGCACGGGCCATCGTTGCTGGCGACGCAATCATTTCCAAAATTTCTGCCCTATCAACTTTCGATGGTAGGGATAGAGGCCTACCATGGTGGTGACTGAGGTGAGCGGAGAATTTAGGGTTCGGATTCCGGAGAGGGAGCCTGAGAAGAAAACGGCTACCACATCCAAGGAAGGCAGCAGGCGCGCAAATTACCCAACTCCTGACACGGGGATGGTAAGGTGGACAATAAATAACAATACCGGGCTCTTCGAGGTCTGGTAATTGGAACAGAGTACAATCTAAAATCCCTTAAACGAGGATCCCATTGGAGGGCAAAGTCTTGGGTGGGGGGGATGCCAGCAGCCGCTGGTAATTCCAGCTCCAATAGCGTATATTTAGTTGTTGCAGTTAAAAAGCTTCCGTAGTTAGGACTTTGGGATTGGGTCGGACCGTCCGCCTCAGGTGTGCACGGTCGCCTCTTCCCTTCTAACCGGCGTATGCGCTCGCTGGCCTTCAACTGGCCGGGTCGTGCCTCCCGGTGCTGTTACTCTTTGAAGAAATTAGAGTGCGTCAAAAGCAAGCCTAACGCTCTTGGATACATTAGCATGGGGAATAACATCATAGGATTTCCGATCCTATTGTGTTGTGCCCTTACGGGATCGGCTAGTAATGAATAACAGGGACAGTCGGGGGCAATTCGTATTTCATAGTCAGAGGTGGAAATTCTTGGATTTATGAAAAGTACGAACAACTGCGAAAGCATTTGCCAAGGATGTTTCCCATTAATCAAGAACGAAAAGGTTGGGGGGCTCGAAGACGATCAGATACCGTCCTATGTCTCACACAACATAAACGATGTCCGACCAGGGATTGGCGGATTGTTGCTTCTTAGGACTCCGCCAGCACCTTATGGAGAAATCAAAGTTTTTTGGGTTCTGGGGGAGTATGGTCGCAAGGCTGAAACTTTAAAGGATATTGACTGGAAGGGCACCACCAGGAGCTGGAGCCTGCGGCTTAATTTGACTCAACACTGGGGAAACTTTACCAGGTCCAGACATAGTAAGGATTGACAGACTGAGAGCTCTTTATCTTGATTCTATGGGTGGTGGTGCATGGCCGTTCTTAGTTGGTGGAGCGATTTTGTCTTGCGTTAATTCCGTTAACGAACGAGACCTCAGCCTGCTAACTGGCTAAGCGGAGGGTGACCCTCCGCTGCACAGCTTCTTAGAAGGGACTATTGGCCTTCCAGGCCATGGAAGTTTGAGGCAATAACAGGTATGTGATGCCCTTAGATGTCTTGGGCCGCACGCGCGCTAACACTGATGTATTCAACGAGTCTATAGCCTTGGCCGACAGGCCTGGTAAATCTTTTGGAATTTCATCTGTGATGGGGATAGATCATTGCAATTGTTGGTCTTCAAACGAGGAATTCTTGTAAGCGCGAGTCATCAGCTCGGCGTTGACTACGTCCCTGCCCTTTGCTACACATCGCCCGTCGCTTCCTTCCGATTGGAATGGTCGGTGATGTGTTCGGATCGCTGGCGACGTGGGCGGTTCGGCCGCGGCGAGCGGTCGCGAGAACGGCACTGAACCTTATCATTTTAGAGGAAGGAGAAGTCGTAACAAGGTTTCCGTAGGTGAACCTGCGGTAAGGATCATTGTCGAAACCTGCATAGCAGACCGACCCGCGAACCACGGTGGCATGACAAGCCTGGCTCGGGGGGCACCCGCCCCTCGCGTCCTCGCGGGCCGTGGCGGGACGCGTCTGCGCCCTGCGCGGCTCGCAAACGAACCCCTGCGCCGAGAAGCGCCAAGGAAATTGTGTACTAGGAGCGCGCCCCCGTAGCCTCGGCGTCGGGGGAGCGCGCCTTCTTCTGGTGATAATCTAAACGACTCTCGGCTAACGGATATCTCGGCTCCTTCGCATCGGATGAAGAACGTAGCGGAAATGCTATACTTGGTGTGAATTTGCAGAATCCCGTGAACCATCGAGTCTTTGAACGCAAGTTGCGCCCGACGGCCTCCTGTCGAGGGCCACGTCTCGCCTGGGTGTCACGCATCGTCGCCCCCTCTCCCCCTCGGCTCGCGAGGGCGGGGGCGGATTACTGGTCTCCCGCGCGCTCCTCCCGCTCGGGTGTTGGCCCAAAATCGAGTCCTCGGCGACGGTCGCCTACGGACGAGCGGTGGTTGAGAGACCCTCGGACAACGGTCGTGCGCGCGCCTGTCGCCCCCGGGATCTCCTGGACCCTCGGGCATCGAAAATTCTAGGGGGGGGGGGGGGGGGGGGGGGGGGGGGGGGGGGGGGGGGGGGATGCTCTCGTTGCTGACCCCAGGTCAGGCGGGACTACACGCTGAGTTTAAGCATATCAATAAGCGGAGGAATAGAAAACTTACAAAGGAATTCCCCCTTAGTAACAGGACGAGCTCTACGAACCGGGGGGAAAGGCCCAGCTTGAGAATCTGGCGCCTAGCGGCGTCCGAATTGTAGTCTGGAGAAGCGTCTCCTCAAGCGCGCGGACCAGGCCCAAGTCCCCTGGAACGGGGGGCGCCGGAGAGGGTGAGAGCCCCGTCGTGGCTTGGACCCTGCCGCACCACGAGGCGCTGTCTGCGAGTCGGGTTGTTTGGGAATGCAGCCCCTATCGGGCGGTAAATTCCGTCCAAGGCTAAATACGGGGCGAGAGACCGATAGCAAACAAGTACGCGAGGGAAAGATGAAAAGGACTTTGAAAAGAGAGTCAAAGAGTGCTTGAAATTGTCGGGAGGGAAGTGGATGGTGGCCGGCGATGCGCCCGGTCGGATGTGGAACGGTTATCGGTCCGGGCCGACGATCGGCTCGGGGCGTGGACCGATGCGGATAGCTGGTGGCGGCCAAAAGCCCGGGCCTTTTGAAACTCCCGTGGAGGACGCCGTCGTCGCGATCGTGGGACTGCAGCGCGCGCCGTCACGGCGTGCCCGGGCACATGCGCGCCTTTCCGGGCATCGGCCCTGTGGGCTCCCCATTCGTACCGTCTTGGAAACACGGAACAAGGAGTTCTGACATGTGTGCGAGTCAACGGGCGAGTTAAACCCGTAAGGTTCTATAAAAGAGAGGAAATTTTACGGTAAGGAAGCGCAAGGAAGCTGACTGGCGGGATCCCATCGAGGGTTTGCACCGTATTCCGACCGACATTGATCTTCTGAGAAGGGTTCGAGTGAGGAGCATGCCTGTCGGGACCCGAAAGATGGTTGAACTATGCCTGAGGCGGGGGCGAAGCCAGAGGAAAACTCTGGTGGAGGCCAGCAGCGGTATACTGAAGTGCAAATCGTTCGTCTGACT
>JAQIZT010000598.1:10000-12500 GCA_029228515.1 Populus alba x Populus x berolinensis | reverse complement strand
GGGGCTGCCAGCACCTTGGCACGAGGGGAATCCTGTTAAGGCCCCACGCCCGAGACCGCGGATAAGCAGCCCCAACGCGCCCAACGGCTTGGAGCGGGTGACGGGCAGGGATTCCGGACCACCGCCACCGGGACGTCGCGGCAAGCTGAGAGGCGCGCGTCAGCTGCCAGCACCTTGGAACGAGCGCGGCTTGTTAAGGCCCCACGCCCACGCCGCGGATAAGCAGCCCCAACGCGCCCAACGGCTTGGAGCGGGTCCCGGGGACGGTGGCCGGAATCGTGACGTCGCGCCAAGCCGTTGGGCCGTTGGGCTGCCTATTGGTTGGCACAAGCGCTGGCAAATCAGAGTGCGTGCGCCCCAGCAGCCGCGGATAAGCAGCCCCAACGCGCCCAACAGCTTGGAGCGGGTCACAGGACGGTGGCCGGAATCGTGACGTCGCGCCAAGCCGTTGGGCGCGTTGGGGCTGCCTATTGGTTGGCACGAGCGCTGGCAAATCAGAGTGCGTGCGCGCCCGCAGCCGCGGATAAGCAGCCCCAACGCGCCCAACGGCTTGGAGCGGGTCACAGGGACGGTGGCCGGAATCGTGACGTCGCGCCAAGCCGTTGGGCGCGTTGGGGCTGCCTATTGGTTGGCACGAGCGCTGGCAAATCAGAGTGCGTGCGCGCCCGCAGCCGCGGATAAGCAGCCTCCAACGCGCCCAACGGCTTGGAGCGGTGTCACAGGGACGGTGGCCGGAATCGGGTCGTCGCCGGCCGGAAAACGGGTCATCGATGGCGGCGTTACTTCGGGCCATGAGGCCCCCACGCTAGTCCGAGTAAAGCAGCAGCCCACAAATCCCCCGCGGCAGGCCTATGGGCGCCAGCCAGCGCGCCCCATGGCCAGCCAGGGGGCACCCCCCTAAAGAGCTATAAGTGTTATTGCAGCTCTGGCAGGGGTAGACACTACTAGGTCCCAGCTGTCACCCCCCCTCTAAAAAATTCTTTTCTTGGTATTTTGAGCTGTAATTTTGCACATAGGCTGGCAAAAATCCAATCCAACTTTATAAATTTTCCCAGATTTTTTCGAGGTCGGGAAGTATTTTTTTTTATTTTCCTACCATTAAAAATCACGGAAATACGCAAAAATAGGAACCGGCCCGGAATGACCCCAAATTCGGCTGGCAGCCTCACAAAAATATGGCTGATTTTACTGGATTGGTTTCATGTGGAACGCACGACGTTTTCTTGGCGGGATGCGAGAAAACCGGCAGCGCGCATGCGCGGCCAGCGACGTCGGGCTGGCCCCATCAGCGCCTAGCCTCTCCCGCGCGGGGGGCAGGCAAGAGCGCAGCTGCCCCGGGCCCGAAGGCAGCCCCCCGCGGGCAAGATAGCAAGCCAGCAGGGGCTGTCCGCGCTGCCGATTTTTCCCACCGCTGGCATCGCTGCCTGCTTGCCCCGGCCCGAAGGCAGCCCCCCCGCGGGCACGACAGCAAGCCAGCAGGGGCTGTCCGCGCTGCCGATATTTTCCCACCGCTGGCATCGCTGCCGCTGCCCCGGCCCGAAGGCAGCCCCCCCGCGGGCACGATAGCAAGCCAGCGGGGCTGTCCGCGCTGCCGATTTATTTCCCACTGCGGCATCGGATGGCCTGCCGCTGCCATAAAACCGGGCCCGAAGGTCAGCCCCCCCGCGGGCACGACTCAAGCCAGCGGGGGCTGTCCGCGCTGGCCAGATTTTTCCCACCGCTGGCAAAATCGCTGCCGCAGAGTGTGCTAGCCTCTCCCGCGCAGGGGGGCAGGCAAGAGCGCAGGGGGCAAAGGCCCGAAGGCAGCCCCCCCGCGGGTAAGATAGCAAGCCAGCAGGGGCTGTCCCCGCGTCAGCACCAAACCCGTTGCGGCAGCGCGGCATGGAAATCATTGCTGCGCGCGCGAAGACATGCGCCCAATCGCCCAAGAGCCCAAGGCCCCCAGGCCCTCAGGCCCCAGCGCCCCCACGCCAAGCGCAGACGCGGGCGCGGGCGAAGGGCGGGCGCAATGCGCCCGCGCGTGTGATTTTATTTTTATAGGGCGGTGGACGGAATCGGGTCGTCGCCGGCCGAAAACGTGGTCATCGATGGCGGCGTTACTTCGGCCGTGAGGCCCCCCACGTGTGTAGCAGCAGCTCGCAAATCCCCCGCGGCAGGCCTATGGGCGCCAGCCACCGCGCCCCATGGCCAGTCGGTGGGCACCACCCCTAAAGAGCTATAAGTGTTATTGCACGCTACCTGGCAGGGTCAGACCACTACTATAGGTCCCCCAGCTGTCACCCCCACCCCTCTAAAACAATTCAGTTCTTGGTATTTTGAGCTAAAATTTTGCACATAGGTTGGCAAAAATCCAATCCAACCTTTATAAATTTTTCCCAGATTTTTTCGAGGTCGGGAAGTATTTTTTTTTATTTTCCTACCATTAAAAATCAAGGAAATACGCAAAAATAGGAACCACGGCCCGGAATGACCCCAAATTCGGCTGGCAGCCTCACAAAAA
>JAQIZT010000597.1:0-20774 GCA_029228515.1 Populus alba x Populus x berolinensis | reverse complement strand
TCAGCGCCCGCGACGCATCGGGGGCGGACATGCCCATCAGTTCCGGATCCGGTCGCCCGCGCGCAGCAGCGCGCTCGGCAGGTCATGGCCCACAGCCGATTTCGCGACATCGGCGGCGGCGATCGCGGCTTGCAGGTCGACGTCCACATCGATGTCACTGTCGGTGAGCAGGTAGACCAGGTCTTCGGTGGCGATGTTGCCGGTGGCGCCCGGAGCGAACGGGCAACCACCCAGTCCGCCGACCGAGGCGTCCAGGCGGGTGACGCCGGCGCTGACCGCCGCGTAGGCGCTGGCCAGCCCGGCGCCGCGGGTGTTGTGGAAGTGCGCACCCAGCGGCAGGTCGCCGATCACCGGACGCAGTTGGGCGATCAGCGAACTCACCCGGCCCGGGGTGGTGGTGCCGATGGTGTCGGCGATCGACAGGCGGTCGGCTCCGCGGTCGCGGGCGGCCGCGGCGATCTCGAGAACCCGCTGCGCCGGGGTGGGGCCTTCGAACGGCGAGTCCCATGCGGTGGCGATGACGACCTCGACGGTGACAGGAAAACTTGAGGGGCCGCCGTGCGCGATGGCGACGATCTCGTCGATCTGGTCGGTGGCCTGGATGCTGGTGCGTCCGACGTTGGCCATGCTGAACGTATCGTCGGCAGCTACCACGTATTCGATCGACCGCAGCCCGGCGGCAACCGCGCGCTTGGCACCGTTGGGGCTGGCGACCAGGGCGGAGAACTCGATGTCGGGGTAGTTGTGCAGCTGCGCCGCAAGCTCGGCGGCGTCGGCCATCGACGGCACCTTCGTCGGGGAGACGAACGCCGTCGCCTCCACCTCACGCACACCGGTGGCGGCGACCGCTGCGAGCAGTTCCAGCTTGGCCGACAACGGGATTGGCTTTTCGATCTGTAGCCCGTCGCGCAGCGCCACCTCACGGATGTCGACGTGCCGGTTTTGGGTCGGTTTCACAGCACCCCCTCGCCGCGCAGTGCCTCCAGCTCGTCGGCGGTCTTGCCGAGCAGCCCGGCATAGACATCGTCGTTGTGTTGTCCGGGGCGGGCCGGCCCTGCATGGCGGACACTGCCCGGCGATTCCGACAGCACCGGAACAACGCCGGGCCCCAACACATTACGCTCGATGCGTTCGTCATAGTGCTCGACCAGCATGCCGCGCGCCCGCAGCTGAGGGTCTTCGACCACTTCCGCGACGGTGTTGATGGGACCCGCGATCACGCCTGCGGCACTGAGGGTTTCGACGATGTCGCCGGGCTGCCGTTCGGCGGCCCACGCGCCGATGATCTTGTCGAGCTCGTCCTGGTTGCGGCCCCGGGCGGCGTGCGTGGCAAACCGGTCGTCGCCGGCCAGCTCCGGGCGGCCCATCGCCGTGCACAGCCGGGCGAACACGGTGTCCTGGTTGGCGGCGATCACCACCCACGAATCGTCGGCGCTGCGGTAGATGTTCGACGGCGCGATACCTTCCAGCCTGGTGCCCGACGGTCCGCGCACCACGCCGCCGACGTCGTAGTCGGGAATAGTGGATTCCTGGATGGCCAAGCATGATTCGGTCAGCGCGACGTCGACGACTTGTCCTCGCCCGGTGACGCTGCGGCGGTACAGTGCGGCCATCGCGCCCTGGGCGCCGAACATGCCGGCCAGGCTGTCGCCGAGCGAGAGCGCAATGCGCGGCGGCGGCCCGCCGGGAAAGCCGTTGAGGTGTCGCAGTCCGCTGGCGGCCTCGGCCACCGATGCATAGCCCGCCTTGTGCGCGTCGGGCCCGGTCTGCCCGTAGCCGGACACCCGGACCAGGATGATGCCCGCGTTGTGTTCGCTGAGCACGTCGTAGCCCAGGTTCCACTTCTCGAGAGTGCCCGGGCGAAAGTTCTCCACCACGATGTCGGATTTCTCAACGAGCTTGAGGAAAAGCTCGCGCCCGTGCGGTTTGCGCAGGTCGAGCGTGATCGCTTTCTTGTTGCGCGCGGCCACGGTCCAGAACACGTGGTGCCCCTCGTGTTCGGCCTGACCCCAGTTGCGCAGCGGGTCCGGGGCGCCCGGCGGCTCCACCTTGATGACCTCGGCGCCCATGTCCCCGAGCAAGCGGCCGGCGAACGGACCCGCGATCAAGGTGCCCAGTTCGAGCACCCGGATGCCGTCCAGCGGTCCGAACGGTACTGCATGCCGCCGCTCGTCGCCGTCGCTTCGTCTTCCGCACGCGGGAGGTGCCCCCACTGGGTCGTCGCCGGCGGACGTCATTCGGCGCTCGCGAATTCGTGGCGGACCAGCCAGTCGGTGACGATGTCGACGGCCTTGCGCAACTTGTCGCGCTGATCCGGACCGGCGTAATAGTGTGTGGCGCCGGGGATTTCGTGCATCTCCTTGTCGGGATGGCCGATCGCCTCGAACAGCCGCCGGGTGTGGCTGGGTGTGCAGGCGTCGTCGGCCAGATTGCCGATCACCAGCGCGGGGACCGCGATGTCGCGCCCGCAGTCCACTCCGTCGCCGCGGGCCTCGTCGTAGCTCCATTGCGACAGCCAGCCGCGCAGCGTCGAGAAGCGGGCCAGCCCGACCGGGCTCATGTTCACCACCTGAGGGTCACCCAGGTAGCAGGTGCCTGGCGTGCGCTCATTGGGATCCACGGTGGGATCCAGCCAGCGGGGATCGGCCATCGTGCCATGCACGACGAATCCGAACTCATCGTCGGGGCGGCCCTGAGCGGTCAATTCAGCCAGCTTCTCTTTGGCCCATGCGGTGATGCGGCGGTTGCGGGCGATCTGCGCTCGACGGTACCGGTCCAGGAACTCCTGGGAGTAGGGCGGTTGGTTGGGATTGTCGGGGTTGTACAGATCCAGCTCGGGATCGCGCTTGCTGGGATCGGATTCGTCGAGGATGGACGCGTCCAGCCATTCGGTCAGCGTGCCGTGCCGGCTGATGTGCGCGGCCAGCAGCATGATGCCGTCGGCGGCGGGCAGCCCCAGCTTGGTCAGGTCCGGTCCGTCGCCGGTCGGGCTCGACGTGATCGTCGCGTGCTGGGCCTGCTGCTGGTAGAACACCGACAGCGAGCCGCCGCCGCTCCACCCGGCCAGCACCACCTTGGGGTAGCCCAGCCGATTCTTGGCATCCTTGATGCACTCGCCGAGATCCTCGACGACCTTCTCCATCAGCAACGCCGAGTCTGTGCCGCGGAACCGGCTGTTGCAGTAGATGACGTGGTGGCCGGCCCGGGCCAGCGCGTTGATCATCGGCAGGTATGCGCCGCCGCCGATCGGGTGCATGAACACCAGCACGGTGTCCGACGGCTTGTCTTTCGGCTTGAGCAGATAGCTCTCCAGCACGGTGATCTCGGCCAGCCCGCCATAGACGTCGCGGACACCGGAATTGTTTTGGAACGCAATCAGATACGGAATCCGCTCGTATTCGTGCTTGACGGTTTGCTGCACGGCTTGGCTCATCGGTGTTGTCCTAGATCGTTGGCCAGTACTTCGGGTGACGGTGTCAGGCGCTTGCGGGTGTCGATGGCGATGACCTGCCAGTCGACGCGCGAGTGCTCGTCGAACTTGCGGCGTGCCCGCTCGCGCGCCTTCTCCGGCGCGCCGTGGTGAACCCCTTGCGGCGCATGGGTAATCAGGCCCGGCGGCATCGGGATGCCGTACAGCGAGCCACCGTGGAAGAACGCGATTTCGTCGTAGTCGACGTTGCGGTGATACCAGGGAGTGCGTTCGGTGCCGGCAACGCCCTCCGCGGGCTTGGGCAGGAAGTTCATCACGTAGACACCGGTGGCCTGCATGAACAGGTGCACCGTCGGCGGCAGGTGAACGCTGTCGGAGGTGATCACGTTGTAGTCGTCGATGTTGAAGGTGAACGCGAAGTTGTCGCCGCGCCATCCCTCCACGTCGAGTGGATGGTGTTGGTAGATAAGCGTTGTCGGGCCGCCTTCGAGCAAATCGCGGTGGACGAGCCGGACCTCGTACTCGTCGCGGGCCGCCAAACCAGGGGGGTCGTCGATCGGAGCCGGCTCGGGAATGGTGGCCTGTGACGGGTCGAAGGGGAAGTGCCGGCCCAAAGGCCCGGGCGGTGGCACCCGGAACTCGTCGGTGGCCTCGATCATCAACCACGTGGTTTCGCTATCCGGCACCTGGCGCCAGGTGCAGGCCTTCGGGATGTAGACCCAGTCGCCCTCTCGGTAGCGCAGTGGACCGAATTCGGTCTCCAGCAGTCCGGTGCCTTGGTGCACGAAAGACAGCAGATCGCCGTCGACGTGGCGGGCGAAGTAGGGCATCGGCTCGTGGCGGCGGCTCAGCAGGACGCGGCAGTCCTCGTTGCTGAACATCAGCAGCGGCGCACCGTTGGCGTCCGTCGCATCGCTCGGCTTGAGCTCGCTGGACAACACGTCGACCGGGCGCAGCGGTCCGGACGCCCGGAAGGCGGTGGGGTCGTTGCGGCGGTAGATGTTGGCCGTGCGTCCGGTGAAACCGCCCCGGCCCAGCTCGTCGTCCTTGAGGCCGCCGAGGTCGGCGTGCAGCCGATGCGGCGTTTTGCCTTTGCGCAGGTGAACGAAGGATTCCATGGTGACTCCCGAATAATGGGCGGGTTCGCCGGGGCGATAAAAACTGAAAGTGACGTTACTTTCTCTTTTGGCCACGCACAAGGGTCGGCGTAAGCGCGGGCTCGCACAGAAGCCAGGCGACTAAGCCCGGCGACTTGGCTTGGCGTGCCCGCCGCTAACCGCGGACGCGCAGGACGACTTTTCCTTTAGCGCTGCGATTCTCCATGGAGGCGACGGCCGCGGCGGCCTGGTCCAGTGGGTAGACCTCCGGCTCCGGGGCCGCCAGCTTGCCCGAGGTGAGTAGGCGCTCCAATCCGGCCCATTGTTCGTCCAACGCGCCGGGATGGGTAGCCGTCCACGCGCCCCAGCCGACGCCGACGACGTCAATGTTGTTGAGCAGCAGCCGGTTTACCTTCACCGTGGGGATCTCGCCGCCGGTAAAGCCGACGACCAGCAGCCGTCCGCCCGGAACAAGCGAGCGCAAGGAATCGGTGAACCGGTCACCGCCGACCGGGTCGACGACCATGTCGACGCCGCGGCCGCCGGTCAATTCCTGCACCGCGTCCTTGAAGCCATCGGCCAGCACCACGTCGGTCGCGCCGGCCGCGGTGGCGACCCGGCCCTTCTCCTCGGTGCTGACCACCGCGATCGTGCGCGACGCCCCGAGTGCCGGCGCCAAGCGCAGCGTTGAGGTTCCGATCCCGCCGGCCGCGCCGTGCACCAGCACGGTCTCACCCTGGTGCAGGCGCCCGCGCACCGTCAGCGCGAAGTACACCGTCAGATCGTTGAACAGCAGTCCGGCGCCCGCCTCGAAGCTCACGTTGTCCGGCAGCTTGAACGCCCGGTCGGGGGAGAGCACCGCGACCTCGGCCATGCCGCCGGTCAGCATCGTCAGGCCGACGACCCGGTCGCCGGGACCCACGTGAGCGCCCGCCGGTGCCGATCGAACGACGCCGGCGATCTCGGCTCCGAGCACGAACGGCGGGTCCGGCCGGTACTGGTAGAGGCCGCGGGTCAGCAGCGCATCCGGGAACGCGGCACCGGCGGCATGCACCTCGACGACGATCCCGTCGCCGGTGGGCTCGTCGACCTCGCCCACCTCGATCGCGTCCGGGCCGTCTAGCCGCGTCACCCGTGCTGCACGCATGCTGCCTCCGTTGTCGGTTGGGCCGGACGGCTCCGTCCAGCGCTCGAATAGCCTACTGCCAGCTCAGAATCCGCCGGCGACACGTACCACCGCGCGACCCGAATAGGTGCCCGCGCGCAGTTGATCCAGAATCCCGACGACGTCTTTGACGTCGACGTCGTTGGCGACCGTGTCCAGGTGCCGTGGCTTGAGCGAGTCGCCCAGCAACGCCCACAGCTTGCGTCGCCGCGCGATCGGCATCAGCACCGAGTCCATGCCGAGCAGGGAGACGCCGCGCAGGATGAACGGCATCACCGTGGTGTGCAGCGCGGGGCCGCCGGTGAGACCGCTGGCCGCCACGGCCCCGCCGTAGTCGACCGTGCTGAGCACATCGGCGAGCGTCGCGCCCCCGACACAGTCCACCGCGCCCGCCCAGCGCGCCTTGGCCAGTGGTCGCGGCTTGGCATCGGGATCGGCCGGCAGCCGTCCGATAACCTCAGCAGCGCCAAGCTCTTTCAGCATTGCGGCGGCCGATTCCTTACCGCTGGACGCGACCACGTGATAGCCCGCCGCCGCGAGTAGGTCCACGCTGACCGACCCGACACCGCCGGAGGCGCCGGTGACGACGATGGGCCCGGCGTCGGGCGCGATGCCCCAGTCGATCAGGGCCTGCACGCTCATCGCTGCGGTGAAGCCGGCGGTCCCGATGGCCGCACCCTCACGCGGGCTCAGAGCTCCAAGTGCCACCACCTGGTCAGCGGGCAGTCGCGCGTACTCGGCGTAGCCGCCGTGATGACCGGTGCCGATCGCATACCCGTGGGCCAGCACCTTGTCTCCGACCCTGAAGTCCGGCGATTGCGATTCGACGACTTCGCCGGTGAGGTCGATGCCCGGCACGATCGGATAGTCGCGTACCACGCCGCCCTTGGGCGTCAGCGCCAGTGCGTCCTTGTAGTTGACGCTGGAAAACAGCACCCGGATCGTCACCTCACCGGGCGGCAGGTCGGCCGCGCGGAGTGTCTCGACCGACGCGGTGATTTGGTCACCATCTTGACGGGCCACCAGCGCCTGAAACGTGTCCATGCGACGACGTTAGCCCTGGGCGGTGTCGCGCTTTCTCTTGGTTGCTTTTCAGTCGCCCAGATAGGCTTTGGCGAGTCATGACACGAGTCGGACCGCCGCGGACATCTCGAGGATGGCAGTGAAGCCGTCACATGTATCAGGGTCGGGGACTGTTCACGAAGCCCCCGGCAACGGGATCACCGAGATCACCGACACCGAGCTGGACGCGGTATTCCGCGTGCATCGGTGGCGTTCGCTGCGAGTCGCGTCGGTGCAACGCATGATCGTCGTCTTCATCATGATGGGGGCGGTCCTGGTCCACACGGATTACGGCGCCCCGAGGTGGGCTCCGGACGACGCGGTGGTAGTGGTGTACGCGCTCATTGCATTGAGCGTCCTGATCTTGGTGTATTCCCCCGCGAGTCGATTGATCGTCCCGGACCGTGCGCTGTTCGTTCTCGCGATGGTCGACGTGGTCGCCATCGTCGGCTTCAAACTCTTGTCGCCGGGCGGGCACATTCCACTGCTGTTGATGGTGCTGGTGCCGCGGATGGTTGCGCTGGATCTGTCGGGACGGCGCGCCACCGTGGGGCTGACCTTCGCGTTCGTTGCGTTTACCGCATCGATCCTTCAAGACCCCGTCATTGTGCGCCAACTGGGCTGGCCCAAGCTATTGCTCATCGTAGTGATCTACGGATTCCTATGTGGCACAGCGTTGTTCGCCGTCATCTTCCGGCAACGGTATGTCAACGAAATTGCCAGAATCACCGCGTCACGGGATGCGTTGCTCGCCGAGACGATGACCGCCTCGGAGCGCGAGCGGCGAGAGATTTCCGAAGCTATCCATGACGGGCCTTTGCAAGATGTCCTCGCGGCCCGACGCGACGTTGTGGACTTCGCCAAGAAATCACCCGCCGAGCCGCTGCAGCGGGCGGTTGCCAGTCTCGATGAGGCCTCGCGGCGACTGCGGGAGGCGACCTTCGAGCTTCATCCGGCTGTCCTCGAGCAAGTCGGATTGGGTGCTGCGGTAGAAAAATTGGCCGTGTTCACCGCCGAACGCGCGGGCATCACGATCACGACCGATGTGGATCACCCGGACCGAACCGCCGCCGACCCAATGGTGTTCGGGGTGGTGCGCGAGTTGTTGTCCAACGTGGTCCGCCATTCCGAAGCGACCCGGGCGTCGGTGCAGCTCAAGGTCCGCGATGGAACGTGTCGTCTCGACGTGGTCGACGACGGCATCGGGATCACCGCTGACGTGATGATGCGCCGCCTCGCCGAGGGGCACATCGGTCTGGCCTCGCAGCGGGCTCGGGTGGAAGCCGCCGGCGGCAGTTTCACAATCGTCGAGGTCCCCACGGGGGCACACGTCCGCGTGGAATGGCCGCTGTAAGGCCGAGCTCACTCCAGCAGCCGACGGCGCATCGCCTCGGCCACGGCCGCACCCCGGTCGGAAACGCCGAGCTTCTCGTACAGGTTTTGCACATGCGACTTGACCGTGCTGGGCGCCACGAAAAGACGTTTCGCGATCTGGGGGACCGACAAGCCCTCGGCGATCATTCGCACGACCTCGAGTTCGCGTGGTGTCAACAACGGCGCATCGCCGCGGGCGCGAAGTTTCACCTCGCCCGCCAGCGCTCCCGCCAACTGCGTCGGCAGATATGTCGCGCCCTTCTCGCACTTGAGCACGGCGGCCACGATCTCTTCGCTGTCGGAGTCTTTCGTCAGGTAACCCGCGGCGCCTTCGGCGAGGGCATGGTAGATCACCGCACTGTCCTCGAAGGCGCTGAGCAATACGACGCAGGTGTCCAAGCCGTCGCGCACCACAGCTCGGACGACTTCGAGCCCGTTGAGTCCGGGCATCTTGTAATCGATCAAAGCCACCCGGGGCCGTAGCTCGCGGATCGCCGTCAGTGCCGCTCGACCGTCGGCCACTTCCCCGATCACGTCGATCCGCCCGCTCGACTTCAGGGCCCGCACGACGCCTTCGCGAGTTACCGGGTGATCGTCGGCGACGACGACCTTGACACGTTCTGACTGGGATGACATCGGCTGCGCTCCACCGGCCGTTGGTATCTCGGGTGCGCTCGTCGCGCGACAGGCGCCGGCCCCATTCTCCCTTGGCCGAATCGGCCCGGAGGTCGTTTGCGCGAACCGCTGCGGCGTCGGCGTCGACACCGGGCCGTCGGGCGCGAGTGGGCCTTTCTCCCCCTATTGGGGGAGGACATCTCATCCACCGAACCCGACGTTTGCGCGAGAGACCACAACCGGTCGCGCCGGAATAGTCATAGGTGGTCACGGCGAAGAAGCCGAAACGCCAATTCAAGAAACCCGCGTAGAGGACATGATCCGCCATGACACAGCCGCAGACGCTCAATGTGGAATACGCCGAGTTGATTGCCCGGGCCAACGAAATCGAGGAACTACTCCCTCCCATTCCGTCCGCTAACCCGCAAGCGCCGTGCGCCCTTTCGATGGCTTCTGACGCCGTCACACAACTCGGACTTTCCGCCGATTCAATCCGGCTGTACTTGAAGGGCTGCGAGCGGGAATGGAAGACTCTTGCAAAATCCCTGAGGAATGCGGCCAAAGCCTATGAAGAGATCGACGAGGGTGCCGCGGATGCCATAAACAACGAGGGGACGCCGAACTCCCTGGGCGGAAATGGCCAGATATCGACCCTCGACGATTCGGACATGCCGTGGGACCCGCCGGCGCCCCGACCCGCGCCGCCGCCCGCCGACGACCCGTACTACGAGGTCAGGCAGGCCACGATGGCGATCGAAGCCGGCGACCAGGGCGCGGAGTGCAAGATATTCGCCCAGGAATGGCACACCTTCCAATTTGCGCTGCAGGAGATCTCCTACCGGTTTCGCCCATTTACCTCCTGGGAGGGTGACGCGAGGACGGCCGTCGAGCAAAATTTCGAACTGCAGCGGCAGTGGATAGCTTCGATGGTGCAGATGTGCTGCACGCTCCGCGACCAGGCCAACGACATTTTCGACGCACAGAAAAAGATCCGGCCCGCCGGCGCGACGGCGACGCAGGATTTCAACGGGAACTACACCATTCCTGAGGAGCACCCCGGGCCCGGTGACATCTTGTTTGTCGAAAACACGTACAAGGCCGGTGTGGAAGACCATATGCAGGCCCTGATTGAGACGTCGATCGAGTGGTATGCGATTCTGCAGAAAAAGTCGGAGACGGCGCTGAAGTTTTACCGCGACAAGACGGCATTGCCGCCGCTGAATCCGCCGATGTTCCCGACCGCGGCCGGGGCCGCAGCGGCAGTCGACTATGGCTCCGGTGGTTCCGACGGCGTCGACTTCGGGGATCTGCCTGACGGGCTGCCGTCGGGTGACGGCCTTTCCGGCCTGCCCGCGATGCCCACGTTGCCGGGCGGCGGGATGCCGGCGATGCCCAACGCGTCGCTGCCGAGTGGTGCCGCCGTGCCGCCGCTGCCCGCGGCGGGGCAGGGCCTGCCGAAAGGGGCGCAGGTCAAGCCGGCGTCGTTGGGTGGTGTCGGTGGAGGCGGCGGTGGGGTTGCCGTTCCGAAGCTGCCCTTGCAGTCCTGGTCGACCACCGGGGCGAGCGCCGGGGCCGCCGCGGCACCAGTGGGCGCGGGCGGTGGGATCCCGGTCCCGCCCGGGTACGCCAAGCTGAACGGCGCGGGCGGTGGGATGGGCGGCGGCATGCCGATGGGCGGCGCCGGCGGTCAGGGTCAAGGTGCCGGCAAGGGCAAGCGGGTGCAAAGCGAGGACCAAGCGCTCTACACCGAAGACCGGGCGTGGACGGAGGGTGTGATCGGCCGACGCCGCGCCTAGGCGCTCCCCGCGCGACGCTAACCTCACCGTATGGATGCCTTTCCTCTTGGTCGCTATTCGGTCGCCCGTATCGGCTTCGGGGCTATGCAATTGCCCGGTCCCGGGGTGATGGGGCCGCCGCGTGATCGCGACGAGGCGCTGGCGGTGTTGCGCCGGGCCGTCGAACGCGGCGTGAATCACATTGACACCGCTCAGTTCTACGGCCCCGATGTCGCCAATGAGCTCATCCGCGAAGCGCTGCGCCCGTATCCGGAAGATCTGGCATTGGTGAGTAAGGTCGGCGGGCGCCGCGATGACGCCGGTGCCTGGCTGCCGGTCGAAGAGCCGGCGGATCTGCGCCGCGACATCGAAACGAACTTGCGCAGCCTCGGCGTCGACCAATTGGCCGCGGTCAATCTGCGACTGTTCGAAAGCGACGGCCCGGACCAGCTTTTCGACGAGCAGCTCTCGGTCATGATCGATGCCCGTGACGAGGGATTGATCGGCGGTATCGGGCTGAGCAACATCAACCGCGAGCACCTGCTGCACGCGCTGGAGCGCACCGAGATCGCCTGTGTGCAAAACGCTTTCAATCTCGTGAGCCGGGACGCCGCGGCGGTGCTGGAGGAGTGCACCAGGCGCGGAATCGCGTTCGTCCCGTTCTTCCCGTTGGGCGCGGCGTTCATGCAGCCGAACCCGGTGCTCAGTCACGAGCTGGTGCAGAGAGCCGCGCAGCGGCTCGGGCGCACGCCCGCGCAGGTCGCGTTGGCATGGACGCTGGGCGTGGCGCCCAACGTGCTGTTGATTCCGGGTACCTCGTCGCTGGGCCATCTCGAGGAGAACCTCGACGTCGCCTCGATCGAGCTCGACGACGACACCCGCGAGCAGCTGAACGCCGTCGCTGCCTGATGAGGGTTCGACGCGCGACCGCGGCCGACGCGGCGGCGTGTGCCGAGATATATCGGCCGTACGTGCTGGACACCGCGATCACCTTCGAGACCGACGTGCCGGAGGCGGCTGAGATGGCGGCGCGCATCGTGAAAACGCTTGCGATGCACGAATGGCTGGTGCTCGAAGCGGACGGCAAAATCCTGGGCTATGCGTATGCGCAACAGTTCAATCCGCGCGCTGCCTACCGGTGGGCCGTCGAGACGAGCATCTATCTCGCCCAGGACGTGCGACGCGCCGGCGGTGGCAGGTTGCTCTACGCCGAACTGCTACATCGGTTGGCAGAGCGCGGTTTTCGGCAGGCGTTCGCCGGCATCGCGCAACCCAACGAGGCCAGCAATGCGCTGCACGCGGCGTTCGGGTTTGCCCCGGCTGGTTATTACCGGCGCGTGGGGTGGAAATTGGACGCGTGGCACGATGTCGAATGGTGGCAGCTTGATCTGCTCGGACCGGACGCCGAGGCGGCGCCGCCGCGTCCGATCGCTACTTGAGTTCGGAGGAGGACAGGCCGAGCAGCCGGCGGGCCACCACGAGCTGCTGGATCTGCTGGGTTCCTTCGAAGATGTCCATGATCTTAGAGTCACGTGCCCACTTCTCCAACAGCATCTGCTCCGAATAGCCTGCGGTGCCGGCTAATTCGACCGCTTTCAGGGTGACGTCGGTGCCCACCCGGCCTGCCTTGGCCTTAGCCATCGATGCTTCTTTGGAGTTGGGAATCTTGTTGTCGGCCTGCCACGCCGCGCGCAGGGTCAGCTGGTAGCTGGACTCCCAGTCGGCCTCCATCCGCAGGAATTCGGCCGCGGCGGCGCTTTGGGCGTGCGCGGGCCTGTCGTAGGAGATCTCCACTCCGGCCTCGGTGAGAATCTTGCGCAGTTCCTCCAGGGCGGCCCGGGCGATGCCGATGGCCATGCCGGCGACGACCGGCCTGGTGTTGTCGAAAGTCTCCATGACGCCGGAAAACCCTTTGCCCGATTGGATTTCAGGATTGCCCAGCAGGTTGTCCTTCGGGATCCGCACGTTGTCGAACCGGATCACCGCGGTGTCGGAGCCTTTGATGCCGAGCTTCTTCTCGAGCCGCTCGACGCTGACACCGGGATGTTCGCGCGGCACTATGAACGACTTGATCGCCGGACGGCCCAGCGACTTGTCCAGCGTCGCCCACACCACGATGTGCGTGGCCCGCGAACCGGCTGTGACGAAGATCTTTTCGCCGTTGATCACGTATTCGTCACCGTCCAGCTTGGCGGTCGTCGATACGGCCGCCGAGTCGGATCCAAAGCTCGGTTCGGTGATCGCCATCGCCGCCCACACCCGGCCCAGCCGGTTCAGCTGTTCGTCGGTGGCAACGCCACTGATCGCAGCGTTGCCCAGGCCTTGATAGGGAATCGACAGCATCATCGCCGCGTCGCCCCAACTGGCCTCGAGTGTCTGCAGCACCGCGGCCATGTTGGAGCCGTTGCGGTTCTCTTCCTTGCTCTCGCTGCTGCGGAACGCCTCGGCCCCGGCGAGTCCCATGGCATTGGATTCAGCAGCGCCGGAGAACAGACTGGCCAACGTGTCCAGTTCCACCGGGTAGGCGTGCTCATGGTCGTCGTACTTGCGGGCGATCGGTCGCATCATCTCCGCGCCGGCCTGATGGGCCTTGTCGATCACCGCTTGCATCTTGCGGGGCAGTTCCAGATTGATTGCCATGATTGATCTTTCGCTAGGTGACGACTTAGATAACGACGACGCCCTCGGCGACGCCGATGGCCCGCAGGTCGCGGTACCAGCGTTCGACGGGGTGTTCTTTCGTGTAGCCGTGGCCACCGAGAAGTTGCACGCCGTCCAGTCCGATTTGCATGCCCTTGTCGGCGCCGATCCGCCTCGCCAGCGCGGCTTCGCGGATGAACGGAAGGCCTTGTTCGGCACGCGCGGCGCCGCGCCAGGTGATCAGCCGCAGCCCGTCCAGCTCGATCGCGATGTTCGCGCACATGAACGCCACGGCCTGACGACGGGCGACGGGCTCGCCGAATGCCTGGCGCTCCTTCACATACGGGATGACGTAGTCGAGGACCGCGTGCGAGGTGCCGACGGCCAGCGCCGCCCAGCCCAGCCGGGACAGTGCGATCGCCTCGGAGTAGTCCTCAACGGTGGCTTCGTCCTCGCCGAGGCGGGCATTTATCGGCACGGTCACGCCGGAGAGCTCGAGCTGACCCAACGCGGCGGCCCGGATCCCCATACTCGGATCCGGCTTGACGCTAAGGCCTTTGGCGCCCGATTCGACGATGAACAGTGCGGGCTTGCCATTCAGTTGTGCGCCGACGATGAACAGCTCGGCATCGGCCGCGGCCGGGACCAACGACTTCACACCGTCGAGGCGATACCCGCTCGGTGTGCGCACCGCCGTGGCCTTCAACCGGGTGGGGTCGAACAGCGGTTGCGGTTCGGCGATTGCCACGCAGGCCTGCGGGACATTCTCGCCGGCGAACTCGGGTAGATAGGTGGCCTGCTGGTCCGCGCTGCCCCAGTGGGTCAACGCGGCTGCCACGCCGCCCGGGGCCAGGATGGGCAGTGCCAACCCCATGTCGCCGTAGGCCAACGCCTCGGCCACCAGCACGTTGGTGACGCTGGAGCGGTGGGCGGCAATGCCGTCGAAGTCCTCGGGGATGTTGATCGCGGTGATGCCGAGTTCGGCCGCCTTGGCCATCAAGTCAGGCGGGTAGCTCGCCGCCTCGTCGGCCTCGGGTGCGGCGGGCCGCAGTACCTCTTCGGCGAATTCCTCGAGGGTCTCGACGATCATCTTCTGTTCGTCGTCGGGCCGCAGGTCGTAGTAGTCCTGGCCGCTGGACTTCAGCCGGGTGGGTCCACTGCGCAGGTTCTGAACCCGCTTGAACTGGCGTGAAGCGGCTCCGGCGGTGGAAAAGATCGTCTTGGTGCCGTAGCGCAGGCCCCGGTTCATCGGGTCGCGCAGGTGGTATTTGTCCAGAAAATCCTGGCCGACGAGCGGGGTGAGCAGCGCCAGGGTGATGTCGATCCCGGTGCGGCGGTGCGGTTGCATCCCGACGCCGGTCTTGCGGCCGCGCCGTTTTCCGCGTGGACGGGAGGTATTTGAACCGGAGACAGTGTCCGTCATTTCAGCAGCCTCTGTAGTTGGGGCGATGCAGTCAAGAGGCTATCTTACTCCGGAGTAAGATAAAGAGCGCTTGTTAACTACTTCACACCGAGGCTGCGCAGTACGCGCTCGTGCAACAGGCCGTTTGTGGCCACGGCATCGCCGCGATGAGGGCCCGCGATGCCGTCCAGGCCGGTGAATGTCCCGCCGGCCTCGCGCACCAGGATGTCGAGTGCTGCCAGATCCCACACCGAGACTTCCGGTTCGGCCGCGATATCCACCGCGCCCTCGGCGAGTAGGCAATACGAGAAGAAATCGCCATACGCACGCACCCGCCACACGGCGTCGGTCAGCTCGATGAGATGGTCCCGCAGGCCGCGTTCGGCCCAACCCGACAGGCTGGAAAACGACAGGCTCGCCGAATCCAGCTGTGCCACTGAGGAAACCGACAAACGCCGCGACGGTGCGCCGTCGACCGAGACGAAGGCGCCTTGGCCGCGGGATGCCCACCACCGTCGTTGCAGCGCCGGCGCGCTCACGACACCGACCACGGGCACGCCGTCGTCAAGCAGTGCGATCAGGCTGGCCCACACCGGAACCCCGCGCACGAAATTCTTGGTGCCGTCGATCGGGTCGACGATCCATTGCCGGCCGGTGAAGCTGGTTGTCCCGCCGAATTCCTCGCCGACGACGCTGTCGTCGGGTCGCTCGCGGGCCAGCACCTCGCGGACTTCAGCTTCAACCGCCCGATCGGCGTCGGTCACCGGGGTCAGGTCCGGTTTGGTGTCGACGCGCAGGTCCAGGGCGCCGAACCGATCGCGAGTCAGTCTGTCCGCACGGTCGGCAAGCGTCATCGCCAATGCGAGATCATCCTGACTCATGCCAGCAGTCCTACCACGGGCCAGCCGGCGTCCGTCATCCCCGGTGATTGAAGCTGTCGACGACAGCCCGCAAGGCCTCGGCGCTTGCGCAGAAATGGCGCGACGATGTCGACCGCGAGGGGAAAGACCACGCCGGCTCGTAACCAATACACCTGGGGGACAGGCACTTCGGGCCAATTCGAATTCCATTGTCCGGCAGGCATTTCGAACGTTGGCTGACCCGTGTTGACGCACACGAGCTCGACGCGCCGCCCGCGGCCGGCCGCGTCAGGCAAACGATGCGTGCGGATCCGGTTCCGGTCCAAATGTGAAGTGGCGGCCCGTTATATCGGTCGGGGTCACCCGGACGTAATGCTTCTTTACGGTCGCCGTCCACGGCATCAACTGGGCGCGGTCGGCTTGCTCGATGTCCGCCGCGGTCTTCAGCACTCGAGCACGGCCCCGGACGATCACGCTCCAGCCTTCGGCGACGTCGTGGTCGTCGGCCTCGAACACCACCACGCTGTTCCCCACGGCGGAAAACAACTTGGTGCCCTCGGCGGTGCGGAACAGCACCGTTCGGTCTTGCACCGCATAGTTCACCGGGAAGATCTCGGGTTCGCCGGCGAAACTGGTCACCAGCCGGCCCAAGGCGACGCCGCCCAACCTGCGCCAACTCTCGTCTTCCGACAAAACGACCGCGGGCTCATCAGTCATCGACCTCACCTTTCCTTGGGCGCACCGGTACCCACGACGCTACGGCGAATCCGCGTGGGACAGTAGGGTCCTAGGTCAATTCGACCGTACATCGCGTCGGGCGTCCTACCATGGCGACGTGTGGGAATTCGCGCTGTTACTTCTGGTCGTCGCGGTACTGGGGGGATTTCTCGCTCAGCGCTTCATCCCGCGCGGCCCGCGTGGTGAGCTACTCGGGGGCACGTTGTTGGTGACCGGGGTGAGCCCGCGGCCCGACGTCACCGGCGAGCAGTACGTCACCATTGCCGGTGTGATCAACGGACCCACCGTCAACGAGTATCCCGTCTATTGGCGGATGGTGGTCGACGTCGACCAATGGCCGAGCATGGGCGAACTACACGAGGTGGTGTATTCCTCGAAGAATCCGGACAACTGGAGGTTCGCTCCGCCCGAATCGCCCGCGGGCGCCGGCTAGTTGGCGAAATCGCTTGTGGTACCAAGTCGGCGCCGCGTCCGTTCAGCTCTTGCATTGTGGTTGTGGGATGGCATTCTTTAGCCATGGCGGGCAAAGACATCGACCCGATCCGGGCGAAAAGTGCACTTGAGGTGATCCGGCAGCACCCGGTCTTGGTGCTCTTCGCGGTGTCGCCCGCGCTCGCGCTGGTGGGCGTCATCTGGTGGCTCGCCGGCGGTGGGTGGGCCATCGCCAGCGCCATCGTCCTGTTGCTCGTCGGCGCAGGCCTCGTCGTCCTCAGGCGCTGAATCGAGCCCAGCCCCAACGTGATTGCGTCAGTACGCGATCAGCCGTGGCCGATGCGCAGCAGCTCGACGAGGTTCGGCAGTTTGACGCGGGGACGCCCGTGCGGCTCGCCGGCCGCACGCTCATGGGCATCGATCATGTCCCAATGGGCCGAGGTGACCAGCTTCGGTTGGCGCGAGGCCAGCCAGTCGGCCAATTTCTCGGCATGGTCATCCGGGAATGCGGACAGTTCGTCGGCGCCGGTCAGATCCGTGATCACGGTGTCGACGGTGTCTTGAGAGTCCTTCTTATTGGTGCCGATGACGCCGGTCGGCCCCCGCTTGATCCAGCCGACCACGTATTCATTGCGGCTGCCCTCGACCCGGCCGTTGGTGTTGGGGATGGTCGCGGTCTTGTCGTCAAAGGGCAGCCCCGGGGTGGGCATGCCGCGATATCCGACCGAGCGCACCACCAGCTGAGCCGGCAGCTCCTCGCGCTCCCCGGTGTCCTTGGCCGATACCCGCCCGCTCTGGTCGGCGACCAACTCGTTGCGGCCAAGGACGATTCCCTCCACCTTGTCGTCGCCCTTGATCTCGATCGGAGAGGTCAGGAACCGGAACACCATGCGCCGGTGTCCCGGGCGGGGTTCGCGGTTGGCGTAGTCGCGCAGCACCTTGATGTTCTGTTTCGTGGTCTTGCCGGCGGCCTCCGCATCCTCATCGCTGATGCCCTCCAGCTGCGCGGGATCGACGATGACGTCGACCCCGTCGAGGTCGGCCAGCTCGCGCAATTCCAGCGTGGTGAACGCGGCCTCCAAGGGACCGCGTCGGCCGACGATCACCACTTCTTCCACACCGCATGGGCGCAGGGATTCCAGCGCGTGATCGGCGATATCGGTCTCGGCCAGCGCGCCGGGGTCGGTGATCAGGATGCGGGCGACGTCGAGGGCCACGTTGCCGTTGCCAATCACGACGGCACGGGCCCCGGACAGATCCGGGGTCGCGCTCTCGAAGTGTGGATGGGCGTTGTACCAGCCCACGAATTCGACGGCGGCCATGCTGCCCGCCAAGTCTTCGCCGGGAATCTTCAACGAGCGATCCGATTGCGCCCCGATCGCATAAATCACGGCGTGGTAGCGCTCGCCTAGTTCGGCGGGAGCCACGTGCTCACCCACCGCCACGTTGCCGAAGAACCGGAAGCGGGGATCGCCGGCGATCTTTTCGAACTGCTTGCTGATCGACTTGATCTTGGGATGGTCGGGTGCCACGCCGGAGCGCACCAGTCCCCACGGTGTCGGCAACATCTCGAGCATGTCGACCGCGACATCGATCTCATCGGAGGTATCGGCGGCCTTCAGCAAAGATGCTGCGGCGAAGAAACCCGATGGTCCGGAGCCGACGATGGCGACATGAAACCGACGCATACCCAAGCCTTCTGTTCATGCCCGGCTGCGACGCAAGGGCCTGAGATTGGGCTGGGCGTCGCAGTCGCGGGCGCACATGATGGTGATTCGATGCTAGACGGTGAACCCCAGCCGGTGGTCGAAGTGCCGCGCGTCGCCACCTGAGCATTCGCCGCCGACCAGCGCGCCGGTAACGTGGTCGGCTGTGGAACCTGACCGTCAAGCCGATATCGCCGCCCTCGACTCCGCCCTGACCACGGTGGAAAGGGTGCTCGATGTGGACGGTCTGCGCAGCCGCATCGAGAAGCTCGAGCACGAGGCGTCCGATCCCAAACTGTGGGACGACCAGGCCAACGCGCAGCGGGTGACCAGCGAGTTGTCGCACACCCAGGGCGAGTTGCGCCGCGTCGAGCAGTTGCGTCAGCGGGTCGACGATCTGCCGGTGCTCTACGAGCTGGCCGCCGAGGAGGGCGCGGAAAAAGAGGGAGCCGACGCCCTCGCCGAGGCGGACGCCGAGCTGAAGGCCTTGCGTGCCGACATCGAAGCCGCTGAGGTGCGCACCCTGCTGTCGGGGGAGTACGACGAGCGCGAGGCGCTGGTGACCATCCGCTCCGGCGCGGGCGGGGTGGACGCCGCGGACTGGGCCGAGATGCTGATGCGGATGTATATCCGGTGGGCCGAGCAACACAAGTACGGCGTTGAGGTGTTCGACACTTCTTACGCCGAAGAAGCCGGGATCAAGAGCGCTACCTTCGCCGTGCACGCACCGTTTGCCTACGGCACGTTGTCGGTGGAACAGGGCACCCATCGGCTGGTGCGGATCAGCCCGTTCGACAACCAAAGTCGGCGTCAGACGTCCTTCGCCGAAGTCGAGGTGCTGCCGGTGGTGGAGACCACCGATCACATCGAAATTCCGGAAGGCGATCTGCGTGTCGACGTGTACCGATCCAGCGGTCCCGGGGGGCAGTCGGTGAACACCACCGACTCGGCGGTTCGACTCACCCACATCCCGACCGGTATCGTCGTGACTTGCCAGAACGAAAAGTCGCAATTGCAGAACAAAGTTGCGGCGATGCGGGTTCTGCAAGCAAAGTTGTTGGAGCGCAAGCGTTTAGAAGAACGTGCTGAGCTGGACGCGCTCAAAGGTGACGGCGGCAGCTCCTGGGGTAACCAGATGCGCTCCTATGTATTGCATCCGTATCAGATGGTCAAGGATCTGCGGACCGAGTACGAGGTCGGCAATCCGGCGGCCGTCTTGGACGGGGACATCGACGGGTTCCTGGAAGCGGGGATCCGGTGGCGCAACCGAAAAGATGACGACTAATACAAATTATGTTGCTAGCGCGATGACGCAGCCGTGGCACAACTTTTGGCACGGCCACATCGGTGGCTGGATCCTCGACCAGGGCCTGCGCGTCGTGATGTTGCTGATCGCGTCGGTGCTCGCGGTCCGCTTCGTCACCTGGGTGGCCCAGCAGGTCACCCGGCAGCTCGACGTCGGCTTCACCGAGAGCGACGCCCTGGTGCGTTCGGAGGCGACCAAGCACCGCCAGGCCGTGGCGTCGGTGATCCAGTGGGTGTCGATCGTCCTGATTGCGATCTGGGCCGTCGTCCAGATCAGCGACGTGCTGAACTTTTCCGTCGGCGGCCTGGTCGCGCCCGCCACTGTCATCGGTGCGGCGCTGGGTTTCGGTGCTCAGCAGCTGGTCAAGGATCTGCTCTCCGGTTTCTTCATCATCGTTGAGAAGCAGTACGGCTTTGGTGACCTGGTCTCGCTGACGGTCGCCGGGATCAACGCCGAGGCGCGCGGCACGGTCGAGAACGTGACCTTGCGGGTGACGCGGCTGCGCTCGTCGGACGGCGAGTTGTTCACCATCCCCAATGGCCAGATCGTCAAGACCGTCAACCTGTCCAAGGACTGGGCGCGAGCGGTGATCGACATCCCCGTCTCGACCAGCGCCGACCTCAACCGGGTCAACGAGGTCCTGCATGAGGTGTGCGACCACGCGATGGACAACCCGTTGCTGGGTGAGCTGCTGCTGGACGCACCCACCCTGATGGGCCTGGAAAGCATCGAAGTCGACACCGTCACGCTGCGCATGGTGGCGCGCACGTTGCCCGGCAAACAGTTCGAGGCCGGCCGGCAGCTGCGGGTGCTGGTCATGCGGGCACTCGCCCGCGCCGGCATTGTCACCACGGCCGACGCAACGGTGAGCGTGGTCGAGGACGACGCCGGCGTCGCAAAGTCCGCCGAAGCAGCGGCTGAGATCGCGCACGAGTCGGTGAAACAGTGAAGCTGACCCTCAATGTCCTCGAAAAGCACCGCGACGAGGAACACCGGTGGCCCCGTTATATGTTCGGCGGCCGGATGCGCACCTCGACGGTGGCGCTGATCATCGCCTTCCTCGCCATCTGGTGGGTCTATGACATCAACCACGCGGAGCCGGCTCCCAAGGCGCCCGCTCCGCAGGTAGTGCCGCCGGGCTTCGTACCGGACCCGAACTACACCTGGGTCCC